>BHEV01049788.1:0-27442 GCA_004319985.1 Emydocephalus ijimae | reverse complement strand
CCTCTGGAAACTAAATATTTTCCCAAAATTCATAGTTCTCAGGGTTGAATGCCTCTGAAAGTCCTGGATCAGCCAAAAAAACTTTCTCTTAGCAACTTTCTCTCCTCTTCCTCCTGCTCAGTCTTGCCCAGCTGTCAGCTTCTTTGTGGCGGCCATTACGGACCGCCGCTTGACCGTCTTGGGAAAAGGGAGTTTTACCGGCTAGAGGGGGGGTCTGCATCACCCCCCAGCCCTTCACCAGCTCCCCCCTATCTTCAGCTGCCTCTACGGGGCAGCCTTAGCCTCCAAACCTTTGCAGGTTGAAGGCACCAAAACGGCTAGCGCGGCGGGGATCGCGCAGGATCGCGAAACCCTGCCGCTCGCGAAGCCGACAAACCGGAAGTCCAGGCCTACCGCCTCTTGATCCTAGGGCACGCAGGGAAGAACAGATAAGGGAGCAATGTGGGTTACGGAGCAGAAAAAGGCCCTGATTCCCTTCATTAGCTGCAGCTGGGAAAACAGGATTTAAAAAGGATGTTTGCACACAGCACCTTGCTGGAAGCAAAGCATGCATTATCTTTGTTTGTCAAGTCTTATCTGGGTTCTGGCATCCTCCCAACTGTGTGTGTTTTGTTATCTTTTGAATTCTGCAATTCCTTATCCTGCCGTGTCTTGTTAATTGCTGCAGTGTGGGTTGTGTTGGTTTTTATTTATAATTTATATGTACTTTGGGGTCTGACTGAATTTCTTCCCTTTAAAAATTGTTCATGGGAGAGTTTTTCTCCAGCCGATGTAACTGGACATTGGGGGCCAAGTTGGAGGAATTAAAGGGACTTTACCTACTTTTGTGACTTTATTGCTTTTGTGCCACACATTGTGTCATCACACATTGTCTCTTTTCTTCCATCTCCAGGTCTATCTCAGCCGTCCGCCCACCTGCCCCTTGGCCGTCTATGAGATGATGTTGAGATGCTGGGCACGAGAGGCCAAGGACCGCCCATCCTTCCAATACCTGCACTGCTTCCTGGCTGAGGATGCCCTCAATATGGTGTGAACCAGACTAGCACCAGCCGTCGGAAGCTGTGTTAAGACATTGGACAGCACCATAGAGACTGCTGGAGGCCAGAGGTGGCTCAGAGGCCCTCATGCTCCAGATGGTTTTATGTGGGACACCTGGTTGTTCCCTCTGGCCCAGCCTTTGCTCGTCCAAATCTCACTCTTCACTTTCCAGTATGTGGTTCTCTTTCTCCCCCTGTTTTCTTTTCGCCTGATCATCTCGAACTGACTTATTTCATCACACAATCTAAAATTGTTATTCTGAAATTCTTACGCGACGGTTTGTTTTTTTCACTCTGTTAACTCCTATTTCGCCTTGTCCTAAGCCAGTCTGTTTCTGCTTTAAACCAACGTGGTGCCTTCCTGCTGTGTGTAGAAACTACAATTCTCAGCTTTTTATTATTTATCAACCACAGAATAAGCAACCCAGGCCCTTCCATGTGTCTGTCCCACATTCCGTCAATAACATTTGCAACAAAGGACAGTTGTAAGTCCAAAACATCTGGAGAACATGATATTGTCTGCAGCCAGAGACCATATTGGCCAGAAAGTCTTAGTTCCAGTCTTAACACATCTGGGAGATACCCAAGCAAGGAAGCTGTTCTGTCAAACATAGCCCTATTCATCCTGCTATAATTTGAACAAATATATTATGACTCGTTCTTCCAGATGTTTCTTCTCTTGCATCGTAGCTCTTTCTTCTGTCCTTTGACCTCCAAGTTTTGAAGGTGAGCTAAGGGAGCAGGCTTAGTAGCTAAGGTATTTACTGAAGCCCTCTTTCTCTATTTTCCTTCCTTCAGCAGCAAACTAGGCATAGTATCATAATTCTGATAGGGCTAATCATGTCCTTCACATCCATTCAATGCTAGCAGCAGCTCTGTGAGCAGGTTGATTGTAAGTGCAAAAGATCTCATTCCTCAATTTCACAATCGGACCCATCCCTAGGTAGCCCTAGGTTTCAGCCCCTCGTTGAGAACCTGAGGAGAGGATATTAATGTTGGCTTGCTTAGCAGGAGTCCGTAAGGACAGCTGCAGTGAAATTTGTAAACATTTTGAACAATCAAGCACAGTACAATATGTGTGTTGTGCCACTTTGAATACTAACACTACTTTTCCCCCCCATATCCTCCAATACTTTCCTTTGACACTCCAGGGAAATTGTGGGGGAGCACTCTTCCCCCCTGTCCTTCACACACTTCTTTAGCTTGCCAAATTATATCTGGGGGATTTGAATGCTCTTTAATGGGATCCTAATAGAAATATTACACTGGATGTAACTTTATAGGAGAACTTGGGGTGGTTGTTCCATCCACTGTTGTAAGCTTCCCTCCCTCCCTCCCTCCCTTCCTTCCTTCCTTCCTTCCTTCCTTCCTTCCTTCCTTCCTTCCTTCCTTCCTTCCTTCCTTCCTTCCTTCCTTCCTTCAATAGAATGGCAAACTGAACTGAACACATATCTTTTGTGGTTAAAGATTGGATTCATGCACAGCAACCTGTGTAACATGGCGTGCAAAGCTCTCTACGGATCTCACATAACAGCGATTGGTGTTGGTATGGGGGCTTGGATGAGAACATGGGAGTTGTAATCTATCAGAACTGGGAAGGCATAATGTTAAGCAAGGGTACTCTGCACTGTAATTCATTAGCATTGAGGGAAGGGTGTGTGGACTGGATTTCATTTTCCCTCTTGTGTGATGGAGGGTTATGTCATTAACCCTGGAGAACTCAGTACTGTTCCACTGTTTGTATGTGATATCTTTCTCCAGAAAGTCTCTCTCTCTCTCTCTGTCTCTTTCTGTCACTGTCTCTCTCTCTCTCTTTCTGTCTCTGTCTCTCTCTCTCTCCTTTTCTGTGAAAGGGGATACTTTGCTCCTTTGACACACTCCATCTGAGGGGGCTGCATTTTCAGCTTTAGATTCATGGACTAACACTGGCAAAATAATGGGGACCGTCTGGTCCAAGCACACTGGGATTAATTAAGCACTGGATGTTTGGAGAAGCTGGAAGAAAGAAGTGGCTTCAAAGCTACTTCAGGGATCCACGGTTGGCCAAGAGATACCTGGTCCTCACTGTTCTCAAGAGTGGACAAGAAAAAGAGGAAGGGACCGAGATTGGCCAGATCTGATGTGGCACCGACTGGACTTTGGGCGGAATGTGTTCATGGACTGAACCGAAAAAAGAATTGATGCTGGTTCCTTCTAAGGGCCAGTTTTGCCATTCCACATCCTCCAGATCATCCCAAAACGTGGGGACTTGGCCCTGTTCTTTGTACACTAGTTTGTTTTTCCTGCAGACTTGAGGTGACCTGATTGTAAATACTGTACTGTATAAAAGGGTGGTTGGAAAAATGCACTTTTCCAAACTAAAGAGAAGAGTCAGGAAATCAATGTGTGAGTTTTTGTTTTCTCCTGTGATTCCATGATAAAGATGCCACTGGAAGTTAGCCATGTCATTTGGGCAAATGTCTAGCTGCCATCTGCGTTGGGTCACACAGGCAACTTCTGAGAGGCAATCCATGCAATAAATACCTTGGTGAAAAGGAGTCAAAAGGACAAAAAGACTTTCTTTTTAGCCTCCCAACACAATATTGTTTAATGTCTTAAGCAATAAATATATTTTGTTAAGTAATTAATTCATTGAGCCTCTTTCAAAGTTGTAGAAAGTTGCAGAAATGGGAATTCCCAATGTCTTCAACATGTCCTAAAACAATTAGAGCTTTCTATGCTTTTGGAGGCATCCTTTATCAGAAAAAAAACCACTCCAAGATAAAACATAAGTAACAACAATTTGTTGAACCTGGTCCTTCAGAAGTTACCGCTGTGCAGTTCAGTCTTACATGTTTTTATTTAAGATTTGTAGGGTTCGTTGACAATTCAGATTGTATAAAATGTCCTATTCTGTTAAATTGATTACATCTAGTTTTATGCAATTGGAAGACATTCTAACACAAAACCAATGACAGGGTTCATGCACAGTAGTAACCCAGGCTTGTTTTAATCATGGTTTGTTGGATTCTCTGGATGCCCGTGTTGCAAGCTATAAACCATGACTTATAAGCCACAGTGGCTTGGTATGTAAAACGCGTGTATTAAAAACAGTTGGGGCTATTGTTTTATGATATTGTCAGAAAGTGCAAAAGATTGTGTGGTGGTGTTCTTTAGAAGACATCTTGAATAGACTACCATATTTGGGCTGTAAAAATCTAGAGAACTGCTCAATGCAGCAAGCAGTAGCTTTCACGTACCTTTTTTGCTTCCTCCTACTGTTCATCTGGATTTTTTTGCAGTCCAAAGATGATAGTCCTACTTGTGAAATCTGTGCAAAAGAGGGTGCAATGTGATGTACTTCTGAATTTTAAATATCATGGACGAAACCAGAAGAGCTTTTCCATACATAGAATGATCCCTGGAATCAGCGTGCAAAGGGATGTATGCTATGGTTATATTTCTATTATCTCAGGAGGAAATACCACAAAACTGAATGTTTTTTTTCCCCCAGAAATTGTACATATGATTGTAGCTTTAGTCATGACTAACTGTTGCTTGATGGGGGTAAGCTAATGTTCCGAGTATTTTCAATTGTTTGAAATTTACCCATCTTAATTATATGTATATTTCTGTTTGAAAATGTTTCAGTGGTACAGTGTGACTATAATTGCTTCTTTCATCATCTCTCCATTTATCCTGTCAAATGCCTTTTTTTGTGTTTTCCTGGGAATACTTGTAGATGTTTGTTTCTTTATGTGTATCGGGATGTGTATATATTTGAAGAGCAGAAAAAAAATAGATTTTTTTACATTAATATATAGAAGTTTGGGGGTTTGTTTTGTTTTTAGTTCCTTTCCATTTATGTGGTGAAATAAAACGCTTTGCATTTTGTATACTACCACAATTGGTCTGTGAAAGTCAGCCTTTTCACTCACAGAATAGAGAATGAAATTGGACGGGATGATGTGCAAAAAATTAATCTATGAAAAGAACCCATATCAATTTGAATTATAGCAGTGTTAACATATAAATTTAAGAGCTAGGAAATTTGAAAGTATAGGTATACAACCAGTAGTCACTAAATGAATGGCCATTAAGTGAGGGCCACCTGTATAGCTATATGCTTACATTTCCCAGCCCTTAAATAATGACCATTTACAGCACAAACCTGTTCATTTGATCACATCCACGCAATTCCACACATGGATACGTCCTGCTCAGCTCCAGTATGATTTTATTAGATTTTGGCTTGGGGTAACCAGGGGGTTGTGGCTTGTTCAGCAAATTGCAGTTACAACCACCAATGTAACAACACTTTTGTATGACTACGCTGCATTATTCTCATTTTGGAGGTTTAAGGGGATAATTTTCTTTCTTACAGTAACTCTTCTTCTTTTGGACTTCCTATTTGAGCTTTGCAGTGGTGTTCTTCTGTGAAGCCCAAAACCAAGAATGCCGTGTGGGCAATTCTTGCAAGGAGAGTTCTTGATTATTTCACACCCATAGACAGAATCTTGCCAGACTGAGGACTCTTGTATCTGCATCTACAGTATACTCTGGGAATTATTAGGGAGGGTCCGTCTTCATCCTCTTTCCTCCACATATGATAATCTGGGCTGGGTTGCCTCTTACTCCACCGGAATGCCTCCCTTCCCTCCTGGGGAACCTCTCCACCCCACCCCAAGGCATCTCATCCCATCTCCTCTAATAAAAGCCAGTGCACCCTCTGAGTAAGCAAACAAAGAATCCCAAAATAATAATGACAACAATGTAGACCTGGCCATCAAAACTACGTGATTATGGATGAAACGTGATTGTGATACCCATTGTCATTGGGGCACTTGGCACCATGTCCAAGAATTTAACAAAATACATCAAGAAATTACAGCTTCCTGCAATAATACCAGTGGAACTGCGAAAAACTACGCTACTCGGAACATCGTATATTTTAAGAAGATACTTGGTCGATACTTAGGATGCTGGCAGCAACCTGTATCAACCATCAGCACCAGTCAATGATATTTGTGATACATTTTTCAATGTGCAGTTGACTTGAGTTTCAAACAACAACAATATAATAATAATAATAATAATAATATAATAATAATAATAATAATAATAATAATAATAATAATAATAATAATAATAATAATAATAATAATAATAATAATAATATGCAAAACTACTGTGGGACTTCCGAATACAGACATAAAGTTTTGGAACACAATACTCCGGATATCGCAATTGTGGAAAAGAAAAAAGTGTGGATCATCGACATTGCCATCCCTGGTGACAGCAGAATGGACAAGAAACAACTTGAAAAAATCACCAGATATCAGGACTTGAGAATCGAACTGCAGAGACTCTGGCATAAACCAGTGCAGGTGGTTCCAGTGGTACTTGGCACACTGGGTGCTGTGCCTAAAGACCTAGGCAAGCACTTAAAAACAATTGGCACTGACAAAATCACCATTGGTCAGCTGCAGAAGGCTACCTTACTGGGATCTGCTTGCATAATCCGCCGATACATCACGCAGTCCTAAACGCTTGGGAAGTGTTCGACTAGTGATTTGTGATATGAAACCCAGCATAGTTATCTCGTTTGCTGTGTACACTGTCATTTTTTGTGAACAACAACGACAAAATAATAATAATAATAATAATAATAATAATAATAATAATAATAATAATAATAATAAAAACGACTATGGCAAAGGGAAGCAAGGGTAGTACCAATAATAGTAGGCGTCTTGGGGACAGTCCCAAAACAACTGGAACACCATTTGAACACCATAAGCATTGACAAATTTGCCATAAGTCAATTGCAGAAGACGGCTTTACTTGGAACAGCTTCCGTCCTGTGGCGATATCGGTAACCACATCAAACATCCAATTTGCCTATCCCAGGTCCTTGGGAAGGACTCGATAGGTCGACAAAAATGCCAAACCCAGTCTGAACATCTGGCTGACTGTGATAAATAATAATAATACTTTTACTGAAATAAAGATGGACTTTGTGTATGTGTAAAGTACAATTTCACACACATGTAAACGGATAACGGGTGTGCTGTTGGAAGATCTGAAAATCCAAGTTGGGAACAGCTTGGAGAAGATCTACCTGTGTAGTCAACAAGAATTGATTTGGTGTTCTGTCAGTCTCAGACACCTATTACTGATGCTGAAATAAGACCTGTGATTGGGTGAATTGCTCTGATGTCAGAGAATGCTGATGAATATCCAAGCTCCTGGAGACAATTGTTCGGGTTCCTCAGCAAAAAATGTGTACAAATGCTCTTGCTACTTTAAGGGCAAGTGAAAAGGTAAGTCTGCAGGCTGCAGGAGACAATGGGTTACTGGGTTATTGGTAGGGATAGTCCACAGATATGGGTAGTCTTCAGCTGATGGCCACAGCTGAACCCAAAATTGCTGTTGCTAAGCAAGACGGTGGTTAAGTGAATTTTGCTCCATTTTATAACCTTGCCGTAGCTGTTAAAAGTGAATCACTGCAGTTGTTCACAACTTAGTCACACGGTTGTTAAAGTGAATCCAGCTTTGACTTTGTTGGTCAAAATGTCACAGGTGATTACATGATCCCAGGACACTGCAACGATAATAAATATGAGCCAATTGCTAAACATCAAGTTTTTTTTTCCCATGTCGCCATGGGGACGCTGTAATCACTGTAAAAACCAGCGTGAAAAATGGTCATGTCACTTTTTTTTCCAGTGCTGTTGTAACTGGTCACTAAACAAACTTGTAAGTCTACGAGGACTACCTGTACTTGAAAGAATGGAGATCCTGCAAACCAATCACATTTTGGTGGTCCGCAGAGAAATGTCACTCCCAAAGCATCCCCCAAAGCAATTCATCCAGGCTGCGCAGGAACACAAGGCTGTGCTACCCACATGGCCCACAGGAACACAAAGCTTAAGTTGCTTGCATTGCAAACAACATGAGGTAGTGAGGGGAGGGGGGAAAGGGCAGCGGGGGGAACTTACCCCACTCACCCCACGCGGCTCACCTGGCCACTGGCTTGCTTCTTTCTGCTTCTGCTTTTGGCTGCATGCAAGAAAAGCAGCAAAAGTCTTTCTTTCTCTCCCCCAAACTCCACCAGAAATGAGTCTTTGGGACCCTCCAAAGCATCCTGCTCCAAGAGGCTGTGCCAGCAAAGCCTCATTTCTGGCGGAGTTTGGAGGAGAGAAAGAAAGACTTCTGCTGCTTCTGCTGCTTTCCTTGCATGAAGCCAAAAGTCTCTCTCTCTCTCTCTCTCTCTCCCCATCCCCCGAGAACAGAGCTGGAGACGGTATCCTACGATCCCAATTAAAGAATGATCGATCGGTAGGAAAACAGGGTGGGGAATTTTCCTGCATACCTTTTGGGGGATTTTCCCAGGGTCTCTGGTCCGTGGGATTTAAAATTATAAGTTTGGTGGTCCCTGAGGTCCAAAAGGTTGGTGACCCCTGTCCTATACCATTTCAGACAAGTGGATGTCCAGTCTCTTCTTAAAAACCTCCAGTGATGAAGCACCCACAACTTCTGAAGGCAAGCAGTTCCACTGGTTAATTGTTCTCACTGTTAGGAAGTTTCTCCTGAATTCTAGATTCCTTCTCTCCTTGATTAGTTTCCATCCATGGTTTCTTATTCTGCCTTCTAGTGCTTTGGAAAATAACTAGATCACCTTCTTCTTTGTGGCAGCCCCTCAAATACTGGAAGACTGCTATCATGTCACCTCTAGTCCTTCTTTTCTCTAGAGTAGCCATATACCCTAAATCAGCAGTGGCTACCCTTTGAAGAAGTGGCTCCCGTGAAGAAAATTCTGCATGTCCCGTGCTCATGCGCACACGGCTCCTGCGAACCCCTGCTTCCTACGTATGCACGCTAGATACCCGACAATCATCTGATAGGTGGGCAGCATGCATGCATGCGCAGTGGGGCTCTTTCAGGAGACTTCTCGCGTCCCGGCAGAAGTGGCTCTGCGTGCCATAGGTTCTGGCTTGCATGCCATAGGTTTGCCATCACGGCCCTAAATCCTGCAACCGTTCTCCATATGTTTTAATCTCCAGGCCTTGAATCATTTTAGTTGCTCTTCTTTGCACTTTTTCCAAAGTCTCAACATCTATTTTTTTATTTTTTATTTTAGACATGGCTATGTTGTCAAATCCTTTTCTTCTGAGCCTTCACATCTGAGCCTTCACAACTGCCCTGGGCTGTTTCCTGCTCCCCCACCAGCTGCCACAATCTTTTGATCCACCCATTCATGTCCTGTGCTGGCATCATTACTGGTCTTTCTGTCCAGCTCTTTCACCAATCCCTCCCTCCCAACCTGGATGCAGTAAGTAGGGTTAACGCAGTGGTGTGAAAAAAAATGCTGATGCAGCTTTGCTAGCTTGCTGATGGTTTGCAGAGATGGAAAAATGCTGCATTATCATTGCTGCACAGAGCTCAGCTGCAAATTTTCAGTCCCTGAGCTTTTCCCTTCCCATTGAAGCTGAATGCCAAGAACAAGGAAGAGAAGTCAAGAGAAAAGTCTACAATGGAGATTTTTCCATTAGGAAAAGTGGGGGAGAGCCATTCAAACTAAAGGAGAGCATTTCAACCCAAGGGTAAGAAAATGACTTACCTCAGCTGATTCTTTATCTCGGAAGCCAGGAGGTGGGGAAGGGGAAGAATACCTGAAATTTCCTAGGAAAGTATGAGGTTCTAAACATACTTAACGGGAAGTGAATCGATTGAATTCAGTGGATTTTGCTTGCTCCAGAGTCAACTTGACTCAAACAGCTTTGCTCTTCCCATGCAAAATAGACTCAAATTGAAA
Organism: Emydocephalus ijimae; assembly: GCA_004319985.1. NCBI lineage: Eukaryota > Metazoa > Chordata > Lepidosauria > Squamata > Elapidae > Emydocephalus > Emydocephalus ijimae. The sequence continues at coordinate 17,608 of BHEV01049788.1, read as the reverse complement.
TAACTGAATAAAAGGTTGCAATAGAAATATACTTTAAAGTGGTCCATGAGTTTTATATATATAATATTTTCACTAAATTTATTGCATTAAGTGAGAAATTATTTATTGCTCTGGTGATTTTTGGAACGAGTTCTGATCTCTTGTTAATCTTGCTCCTGGTGGGTTTTCTATACAATTCCAAAAAAAGAGAGAGTCTAATTTCAATTAAAATCCTTCCTGGAAAACTGTGTTTTATTAGCAAGTGACTTTAGAGTTTAGTAGAAAGTGGGCAGAATTCTCTGCAGTGGCTCAAAATCCTGGTTTGAATCAATCTCAAATCCCAATCCAGTGAGATGTAAATTTCTCTTTCCTCCATAGCTGAAAAGTGTTGTCCAGATTTAAGATATCTTGATAGAAAGTATACAAAGGACTACCCAGGCTCTGAATATGCTGGATTAAATACTTAATCTTTCTTAACATTGGTTCCATTTGTTGGAAGTTAAAACCCACCCCTTCTCCTAGAAAAATGAAATATTTTAGGATATATTAAAAAGACAGAATATTTTCCCTAAAAGAGAAGTAGAAACTCAGAGAGGCAGAAACTCACCCCCCCCCTTTTTTAATGGGCCATTAATGCCTGAACCAGTCTATTCTACAAAACAAAGATCTACCTCCTTCAGGCAGAGCCATTTAATTGCCCTTCATTGCACCACCTACCAAGTTTCAACCAAATTTAGCACACAGACAGCCTATAAAACTAGCTATGACCTCTGACAGCAACCAATCAGGATACTCTTCCTGTGCCCCAGGAAGTTCGAAGCCCAGAGAGGGCATAAAACCCAGAGACTCTCAGCATCTCTTCCCTTTTCTTCACCCAGGAACTCCAAGGCAGGTGATCCTGTCCACCATTAAACCATCTTTCCAAACAGCCTCCAAGTTTCCAGTGTCCCCACTTGGAACTGAACCCAGAAGGATATTTCTTTCAACACATGCTAGCAATTTATTTATTATTGGTTCCAGGTCTCGGGATTCTGTGGCTAATATAGAAAAACATGGGAACAAGAAGTTTTATTTCTTCTAAAGCAAGTTTTCTGAAAGGTTAGACTTGGATGAATTGGAGGAACTCAGCATTCCAGGAAACAAAAGTAATAAAAGCTCTGCTTTCAATTTCTAAAAGGAGAATTTGCGATTATGCTCAGGGGTGCTATTCAGCAGGTTCTGACCAGTTCTGGAGAACCGGTAGTGGAAATTTTGAGTAATTAGAAGAATCGGCAAATGCTGCCTCTGACAGGAGATTTTACAATATCCTTCCTCTGCCACGCTCACAGAACCAATAGTAAAAAAAACTTTAAATCCCACCACTGATTATGTTTTACCTCAATCTCCAAACTGGCATTTGAGGACTTGGGAGTACAGAAGATGGGATTCAGCATTTTTTGGAACTCGAGTGCAATCTGACTGGCATAATTTCACTACTGCTCAGTATCTGCTAGATGTCTGATTAACTTCAGCTCCCTCCCTTGTCTTCAGGAGCAAAAAGCAGCTTATGTGGAGATTTCCTTTTATTTTATTCTTTATTTTGTGAGGTGGGCCAGGTTGGGAGTGAACAACCGGCTGGCCACCTAATAATCCATACAAGTAGTCCTGGATTTATGACTACAGTGGAGCCCAACATTTCTGCTGCTGAGCAAAACAGGTGTTAAATGAGTTTTGCCCCATCTTACGACTTTTCTTGACACCGTTGTTAAGTGAATCCCTGCAGTTGTTCAGTTGTTAATGGGAATCTGGCTTCCTCGTTGACTTTGCTAGTCAGAATGTTGCAAAAGGGGAATCACATGACCCCGGGACACTGCAACCATCATAGATACATGCCTGTTGCCAAGCCTCTGAATCGGTGGGATTCAAATTTTTTTAACTACCGGTTCTGCTCTAACCTTCTTTCCAGTCCCCTTCTCCTGTGCAGGGCAACCAAAGAATACCCAGCCAATCAGCTGGGACTCAATGGGAGGCATAGTTGGGGGTGGGGCCAGTCAGAGGTGGGATTTGCCGGTTCTCGGAACTACTCAAAATTTCTGCTACCGGTTCTCCAGAACTGGTCCAAACCTGCTGAATACCACCTCTGCTCTAAATTTTGATCACGTGACCCTGGGGATGCTGCAATAGTTGTGTAAAAAAGGATCATAAGTAGGAGTGTCAAACTCAATTTCATTGAGGGCCACATCAAGGTTGTATTTGACCTCGGGGGGGGGGGCAGGGAGGGCATGGTCGGGGGGGTACGTGGCCAGCTCGATGTCACTTGTGTCAGGGGCATCTGTGGTGGCTCAAGTGCTCTGCCAACGAAAACAGGCTCCCAAGTTCCATTTTCAGCTGTGATGACTTTCTGCTACCCTCTGATGCTGAGTTCTGGCTATGCATTACGGCAACGCACTTCCAATAAAACCAGCCCTTTCTCAACAGATGGAGCTGAGGGTGTTTTTCATTTAGAGGTTTAAGTGGTGGCAGGTGACACACTTGAGGGGTTTCCTCTTCCTGCAACAGCCTGTGAGAATCACTTTGAGGAAGAGGAGGAGGTGACTGCAGCCCAGGCAATGGTGAGATAAGAAATTTCTATGTCCAAAACAGGAATCCAATTCGAGAAAATGTCTCAAGTTTTATCCTTCCTGGTTCACTTTAGGATAAAGGCAGGAAGCGCCTGCAGACTCTGTTTCTGTAACCCTGTAAGAAAAGTAGTTTTAGTATCCGTGACTTTGGTGTCCAAGTCTGATCTATCTGGGATGCCAGGCACTCTTTTGCCTCAGTCTCCCAGTACTTGAGGGGCTATCACAGAGAAGGGAGGGTTGACTTATTCTCCAGAGCAGGACAAAAAGTAACGGATGGGAACTTATCAAAGAGAGACCCAACCTACAATTAAGGAGAAAATTCCAGACAGTGAGAACAACTAACCAAGTGAAATGCTTGCCTCTCCAAAAGCTGTGGGTGCTCCATCACTAGAGGTTTTAAAGAAGAAGCCATTTGTCTGGAAAGGTATAAGGTCTTCTGCTTGGGCAGGGGGTTGGACTAGAAGACCTCCAAGGTCCTTTCCAACTAGGGTTGGGTTCAAAAATTTTAGCAAAGGGTTCTCTGCCCATTGCATGGGCGTGGCCATGGTGGCATGGCCTAGTCGGCCTCCTGCACCATGGTTGGGGGGGCGTTTTAGCTCTCCCCGGGCTCAGGAGGCTTTCCGTGAGCCTCCAGGAGGGCGAAAATGGCCTCCCCGGGCTCCGGAGGCTCTCTGGAAGCTGGAAACGGGCCAATTTCTGGCCTTCCCGAACTTCCAGGAGGCCTGTTTTTCACCTTCCTGGAGCCTCTGGGTATGCCCTGCAATTACCTGCATCCAAAATGGACCTCATGGGGACTCTTGGGAGGGGAGGGTTGGGCAGGGCCAGCCAAGAGTGGATTTGGGGGTTCTCTGAACTGCACAAATCGTAGCTAAGGGCTCTCCCAAACCCCTGTGGACCTCCGGCAGCCCACCCCTGCTTCCAAGCCTGTTACTCTATGTTCCTTCAACAGGCAGAAATAGAGGCAGGGAAACCTGTTCAGGCTCTCTTGGAATCAACCAACATGGCGTCAGTACGAGAAGTGTCCAGTTTCACCGAAGACCTGCTGTGCCCCATTTGCCTCTCCTTCTTTCGGGAGCCCCACATGCTGGAGTGCGGCCACAGTTTCTGCGCTCCCTGCCTGGAGCCCTGCATCCCCAAAGGACAAAGACGGGGGCTCTGCCCCGAGTGCCGGCGCCCCTTCGCTTTGCGACGCATGACGATCAACCGAGCCCTCTGCAGCCTGGCTGAGAAGGCCCGGCTTCTGAAGCTGGACGAAGGGACGCAGCTGAGCAGCACCGGAGGATGGTACTTCTGTGAGGAACACGAAGAACCTCTCAAGCTCTTCTGCAGCCAAGATGAGGAGTCCGTTTGCGTCATCTGCCGGGACTTGCCTCAGCACCGGGGACACGACTTCCTGCCCATCAAAAATGCGGTTCAGACCTATCAGGTGAGAACTACACTTGGGAGGAGTAAGAAGGTGGCCTCTGGTTGAACAAGAGTGAGTGAGTCAATCTCTCTCTCATTCTATTGTCTGTCTGTAGGTTTCCCCTCTCTCCCTCCCTCCCTCCCTCCCTCCCTCCCTGTCTATCTATCTATCTATCTATCTATCTATCTATCTATCTATCTATCTATCTATCCATCTATCCATCTATCTATCTATCTATCCATCTATCTGTCATCATCATCTATCTTCTATTTTCTTCATATGTCTCTCTGTCTCTCCTTCTCCTTATCCATCCATCCATCCATCCATCCATCCATCCATCCATCCATCCATCCATCTATCTATCTATCTATCTATCTATCTATCTATCTATCTATCTATCTATCTATCTATCTATCTATCTATCTATCTATCTATCTATCTTCTATCTTCTCCATATGTCTGTCTGTCTCTCCTTCTCCTTCCTTCCTTCCTTCCTTCCTTCCTTCCTTCCTTCCTTCCTTCCTTCCTTCCTTCCTTCCTTCCTTCCTTCCATCCATCCATCCATCCATCCATCATCTGTCTGTCTGTCTGTGTCTCTCCCTCCTTGTGAAATTTATCTTGCCATGGGGATATTCTAGGTGGCTTATGTTGCAAGCCAAGATAAACTACAAGTAGAGTTCATAGTAGAGACACCGAAACATAAGAGCTTTTGAAGCCTCGCAAATATTTTCCAGGAAGTGTAAGTACATTTCTACTCTGAAAGGTACGAAGAAACATACAACTAAATCCGTCTCTCGCCTACATTGGGAATTCATCTTCCCACTTTCTGAAGGGAGGATACACTATTTGACCACTAGGTGGTGGCAAAGGGTAAGAGGTTGTTTTTAAAAAAAAAAAAAAAAATCCTTGGTTGTTTCCCTTGGAGTCTCCAGTCATCTGGATCTGTGTAGCTGCTGTAGGTGAGAGGAGTTGAGGAACGAGTTTAATTGTGGGACTTGGTTTGGGACTGATAAACCAGCTTAGGGACATTATATGAGCAGGAGGACCATGGAAAAGAAGCTAAAAAGTATAAAAAGAAAACCTGCACAAAACCATACACTTAAAAAAGCTGAAAGATACACATAAAAAGCAAAAATCTGAACAAGGTTTATCAGCAAAAAGAAATACCTTAAATAAATGCAGGGGAACATCACAAATTAATAGATTGGTAACTAAATCTATCACAGTATAATACACTCTTAACTAACAAATTAAATGTTATTAAGGCTGGTTGAGGGATGAAGGTCTGATGGATTTTAAGTGTTACTGAGCAGAACCTCTGGCTGGAGGTATACAGTTGTCCTGGGATCAGTCAAATGCTGGTGTCCATTTTAAGTGAGATCTGAACTTTCTCTTCCTTTTAGGACCAACTGAAGGCTTCTCTGGAGCCTCTTGAGGAAGGTCTCAGGCGGTTGAAAAGGAGCCAGTGCCACCAGCAGGAGAACATTATCGAATTAAAGGTGCAACTGGGAAGCGGTGTGTGGGGGGGGGAACTTCCCGTTTAATGCTAAACCGAGTGTATCTTCTCTCTCTCCATCCTAGCAACTGTTGCTTCCGATGCTACCATTTGCGGCTCATTCATTTAATATCAGGTGTTTCATAGCCAGCATTTAATCCAGACTCCTGCAATTCAGCCTAAGGAAAAGAAAAGCTACCAGCTTAGTTTGATTCGCATTCAGATCAACAATAAATAAATAAATATGCTGTAGTGTGGCATTCAAATCACCAAAGTTGTCGGCCATTTTTCAGGATGTTCTATTCTGTTCCCTCTTCCCCTGGGATTCTCCATGTAGTTTTAAACATTTAGAAGCATTAGGGTGCTCTAAGCTACCACAAAAGACACTCTTAACAATTAGAATTTTGTGTATACCAATAGAAGAGAATATCTGTACCTCAAGGTTGTACAGTGGGGTCCTTGGTGCTTTCTGAGCTTGGTTGTTTGCTTGCAGATATTTTGCTGCTCAACTAGGTAACATAATCCATTCTTGAAGGGAGTGGGTTTGCACTCCATTCTAGTACTGATGATATTACCTAGTTTGGTAATGAAACATCTACAAAAGACAGCAACAATCAAACTCATAGAACATCAAGGACTCCACAGAACTTTGTTTGTGTGTGTGTGTGTGTACATAAATGGAACTTTGTGTGAATGTATGTACATCTGTGTGTATATGTGTGCTGTCACTACATTATAATAAAAAGGCAAAAGATTTAAATTGCTGGTGTTGCTTAGGTAATCATAGTGGCATTGATTGATTGATTATGAGTTGCCTGACAGTGAAATGGGTGGCATATAAATTTAATAAATAAATAAAATAAATTACATGCCATCAAGTAGTTTTCAACTGCTAGCAAAACAGAGTTTCTCCATGACGATTTATCCCTAATCTGGCTTTTCAGGTCTTCCAATGGTGCCTCCGTTGTCTACCATCTTTGCTTTTGTTTTCCCTCATTGTCTATTTCTTTCCATCTTTCCTAGTACTTTCCTTTAGAAAGTTAGGTCTTAACATCACTTGCCCGAAGTAGGATGTTTTGAGTTGATTTGTTTAATGGTCCATTGGATTTTCCCTCATGACTATCTAAGGTATTCTCAGGAGTCTATAACCAACCCCATTATGGCAGGTGATCATTTCTGTTGACCAAAGTGCAATCTTTTGTTATGTCCCATCTATGTTTTCCCAGACCTGCTCTGAATCCTTGTCTGATCATGTCTCTGGAGAGTTTGTGAAGATGCACCAGCTGCTGAATGACAGAGAGTTGGGTATAAAACAGGCCTTAGAAAACCAGAGAGAAAAGAACTTGGCACAGATGGAAACCAAGTTAAAGGAACTGGACTGGAAGATGGCTTCATGTTCAGAAACACTGTGTCGTATACAGGCCAGCCTTGAATGCAAAGACCACATTATTTTCCTTAAGGTAAGGAGGACTGGATGCTGTGTGGGGTTTTCTTGGGAAGAAGAAAATTGCTGGGTGTATAGATTTCACCAAACAATTGTCAGAAGAACAATTTGGGGTTCCAACTCGAGCCAGGGTTGCACAAGAATAAATAAAAAAATAAGGAAAGAAGAAATATTTATTCCTAAAAGCAAAACAGTTTGCTTTTATGAGCAGGCTACAGAGAAACAGGGTACAGTGGCAAACTTTTATAGAGGGAACTTGTCTGGGATGTGGAAATGTTTACGTGCTGAGGATTGTGTGTGTGTGTTTGTGAACATACAGTTCTGCTGGGACACTTAATTTAAGTAACTCTATTTCTGTTTGCAGACCTTATCCTTTGATATGTGGATTAGGCCTGGGTAACTTATTTCGGGGTTTGAGGAAGTTTGCTAATTTGCTTAAGTTGGAGACACTGATTCTCATTGTGGATCCTGTTAATATTTTAAGGGAAGATGAAAACAGTATAAAGAATAAAATATATTTGGATATAAAACTTCTCACCTCATGATTTGTTCAATTAGGGTTTCTCATGACTGACAAAATCTCTGTGTTTCTTTTAAATCTTTGTAAGCCGCCTGGAATCCCTGAGTCAGTTGGGTGGCCAAATCAATTTTCTTAAACAAATAAAAGAAGTAGGGCCAATTTCCTGTAACAATTGCTAGATTCCATAGCGCTTGTTCCTACAAAAGAGAGATCGATCAGTAGTTCCACCTTCATGGCCTCAGGTATTCAGTGGCATCTCAAGCACTCTGACTCTATAGTCCTCAATTTTTGTTTCTTCTATATATGTTGTGATAGTATTTCACTGGGATTTTTTTCCCTGATAATAAACTAGCACGTGATGTACTGAGATCAGAATCTATTTTGCACCATCAAAATGCAGAAGGCTTTGGCAGGAAAGTGGGTGATAACCCATGGAAAGAATTATTTTGACTTTTGTCTCTTTCTTTCTTCCTTCCTTCCTTCCTTCCTTCCTTCCTTCCTTCCTTCCTTCCTTCCTTCCTTCCTTCCTTCCTTCCTTCCTTCCTTCCTTCCTTCCTTCCTTCCTCCCTCCCTCCCTCTGCCTCACAGGAAGCAAAGGAGTTGCTAGAGAGGTAAGTAGTGTTCTTCTTTTCTAATACATCAAATTACAGCCAAAGTTAGGACCAACATTTCCTTTGATAAGCAATGTGGTTGTTAAATGTCACCCCCAATCTTTTTTTTGCCACCATTGTTAAGTGAACCACTGCAGTCGTTAAGCGAATCCAGCTTCCCCTGTTGACTTTGATTGCTCCAAACCAGCTTGGAAAGTTGCAAATGGCCGCCATGTGACACCCCACCTCCCCAAAATGGCAGCTATCATAAATGCAGACTGCTTGTCAAGCACCTGTATCCTGATCACGACCAACGGCTGTAAATGTGAGGATCAGTTGTAAATCACTCTTTTCAGCATTGTTGTGCCTTTGGTCTGTCAATGAATAAGTTGTTAAGTCCAAAACTAAATACAGTATATGATAAATATATGAAAGGAAGAAAAGCATGAACCCACAGGGAGGGCTGATTCTACAAAGGTGTCAAACTCGATTTCATTGAGGGCCGCATCAGGGTTGTGTTTGACCTTGAGGCGTGGGGGGGGGCATGGCCAAGCTGGGCATGGCCAGCTCAATATCACTTGTGTTGGGGGTGCCTGTGGTGGCCCCAGCACTCTGCCAGAGAAAATGGGCTCCCCAAAAATGGACTGCCAGCAAAAATGGGCTCCATTTTCAGCTGTGACAGCTTCCTGCAACTCTCTGCCAGCAAAAATAGAGCTTGGGAGGGCCACATGAGGTAACTGGTAGTGGACATTTTGAGTAGTTCGGAGAACCGGCAAATCCCACCTCTGACTGGAGATTTTACAGTATCCTTCCCCTGCCACGCCCACCAAGCCACGCCCACAGAACCGGTAGTAAAAAAAAAATTGAATCCCACTACTGCACCATCGGCCAGTCCTTTGCTGTTTTCAGGGCAGCCCTGCGGGCCATATCTGAGCACCCCACAGACGGCATCCGGACCGCAGGCCTTGAGTTTGACACTCCTGATACTGGGTATCTTAGTTTGCCTCCGCACCGTAGGCATGATTTTCTCTACCACCTTTCAGAAGCTGCTAGATTTGCCAAAATGAATAGGTGAAGGACCTCCGCGAATGGAACTGAAGATGGTTACTTGTTTACTCCCATTAAGAAACTCTGCTACAATTATAAATTTGACTCCTCTTCCTTCTTGGAAGTAGAGGCAAAGCAAGGTTTATTGGGCCACAAAAAGAGTTTAATTGGGGGTGGGAGCAGATCATTGTTCTTCTGGACCTTTGGCCCCTACCCAAATCACTTCTAAAAACTCTGTAATATTAAAAAAAGAAAAAGTGGAGATTTTCTTGGTGAATCTTCACTTTTGATGATGATGTGGACATTTTCAACATGACCATCACCTTCTCTTGGTTTTTGTACCTTCCCTCAGAAATATTAATCAGATCTGAACCTACTTAACTGTTTTGGAAATCATCCTTTGTTGGCTTTGTGCTGTTCTCTGTTGTGATTATTAAAAAAACAAATGCACAGGTGTGTTGTGTCTGTCGCGGTAAGGAGACCCGGAGTCAGTGACTTGGTTTAGCTCTTTTATTGGTCCTCAGAACCGGTCTGGCTCCGAGGGAAAAACAGCGGCTTTTTATTCTCGTGGCCAATGGCACGGCTTTGAATCTCCTGCGGTTTGTTTCCACCAATCGCGGGAGATTCGTAGCGGGCCAATCAGCGCGGCTTGCTAGACCAATCGGATCACCCCACGCTTTGGCCAATCAAAACGGGGGGTTTCAAGAATGTAAATGAATGTACAGAACACCTCTCCCCTCTTGGTTTGGTCCTACGTGACATAGTCCCGTAAGTAGGCGGGGCTCCGTACTTGCCGACTGGACCTGCGCAGGTTAGTTGTTGGTTGGCTCCCGGCCGGTTCGGTCGGGGTTCTCTGTTTCTCTTGGCCTCATCGATGGAACCGTCTGGAAGGCCCTGCTGGGCCGCTTGTTGCAGCTCCCTCCCGGTCTACCCGGGCTGGTTGAGCTGCGGTTTTCGCCTCTCCCACCTGGTCTTTCCGGGCTGGTTGAGCTGGCCTGGCTGCTTCTCCCTGGTGAGGTTTCGAGCTGGCTGCTTGCCGGTGAGTATGGCTGGTTTCTTTCTCTTGTGTTTTGGTTCTCGGGGTATTCCCTCCCTTCTTGGCTTGTGTTAAGGGGGTTGTCTGTGTCTGGTTGCATGTCGGTTGTGTTTCTTGTGACCCTTCTCGATCTTATTTGATCGATGTGGCGTTTCCACGCTCGTCCGTCGGTTGTTTGCAGCCGGTACGAGCGAGGAACTGTCAGTTGGGTTATGGTTGCTGGTACCCATAGAGGGTCTCCGGTTAGGTTCTTTGCGTAGACGGCGTCGCCTGGCGCAAAGGACCGGTGCTTGCTGGAGGAGTTTGGGGGTTTTTCCAGGTTGTATGTGGGGTGTAGTCTGTCAAGCGGGGACCTTAATTTCCTCCCCATTAGTAGCTCTGCCGGGGTTTTGTTTGTTGTCGTGTTTGGGGTTATATGTTATATAAAAAGCATTTTATTTATTTTTTCTTGGATTTCCCCGTGTTTGATTTTCTGGAAGTTTTTTTTCATGAATTGAACCATCCGTTCCGCCCTTCCGTTCGCCGCCAGATGCGCCAGAGCTGTCAGTGCGTATCGTATGCCCCGTTCCGCTGGGAATTTTTCAAATTCTAGTGAGGTGAATTGGGGCCCGTTGTCCGACACGATGACATCCGGGAGGCCGTGGGTTGCGAACAGTTTACTAAGTTCCTTGGTCACGGCCTCCGTGGTGGTGGTTTTCATGTTGCTTACATCCAACCAGTTGGAGTAAGCATCTACGGTTATTAGGAATGTATGTCCTTTGGTGGGCCCGGCAAAATCTATGTGGATCCTAGACCATGGTCCCCTGGGGGTTTCCCATTCCAGGATTGGTGCCGCGGGAGGGCTCAGCCTANAGGTGAATTGGGGCCCGTTGTCCGACACGATGACATCCGGGAGGCCGTGGGTTGCGAACAGTTTACTAAGTTCCTTGGTCACGGCCTCCGTGGTGGTGGTTTTCATGTTGCTTACATCCAACCAGTTGGAGTAAGCATCTACGGTTATTAGGAATGTATGTCCTTTGGTGGGCCCGGCAAAATCTATGTGGATCCTAGACCATGGTCCCCTGGGGGTTTCCCATTCCAGGATTGGTGCCGCGGGAGGGCTCAGCCTAGTTTCTTGGCAGCGTCCACATTTTGCCACCCACGCCTCGATTTGTTTATCCATCCCTGGCCACCAGGCGTAACTCCTGGCCAGGGCTTTCCTTCTAACTATGCCCGGGTGCCCCTCGTGTAACAACTCCAATACCTTCCTTTGTAGTTTTTCCGGAACAACAATCCTATCCCCCCAAAGTACACAACCTTTTTGTAGCGATAGTTCTGTTTGTCGGTTCCGGAATGTCCTGAACGCTTCGTCATCATCTTTTTCCGGCCACCCTTTTTCTACCCAATGTCGCACCCGTGCCAGACGTTTGTCTTTATTAGTTTCTCGGGCAATGTCTGACGCGGTTATGGGTAGTTCAGGCAGAGTCTCTATGCTGAGGGTTGTTGTTGTGGGTGCTGGGTCGGTGTCTAGGTCGGGTAATGGCGAGCGGCTCAGGGCGTCTGCGTGAGTGATGGTCTTACCGGGTCGATGTGTGAGCCGGTAGCTGTAGGCGGCAAGGAATTCGGACCACCTTGTCATTCTAGGGGATAGAATGTTCGGGGTGGCCCTGTTTCCTGCCAGGATTCCCAGTAGCGGCTTGTGGTCGGTGACAATGGTGAATGGGTGGCCGTAGAGGTACTCGTGGAACTTCTTCACTGCTGCGACGATAGCCAGGGCTTCCTTGTCCAGCTGGCTATAGTTCCTCTCTGGTTTGGTGAGTGTCTGTGAAAAGAAAGCGATGGGTGCTTCTTTTCCGTCTGGGAGCGTATGGCTGAGGATGGCGCCGATGCCGAAGGGTGAGGCATCGCATGTGACGGCGAGTGGTAGGGTCTCGTTATATTGGATGAGGATGGCATCCGAGGTGAGCAGGTCCTTGGTTTTCCTGAACGTGGCTTCCTCCCGTTTCCCCCACGTCCACGTGGCCACCTTGTCCAGAAGCCTATGGAGAGGCTCCGCCACGGTTGCCTTTTGGGGCAGGAACACATTGTAAAAGTTAAGCAATCCCAGAAATGCCTGCAGTTCGGTTTTATTCCTGGGTGTGGGGGCCTTCTTAATGGCTCTGATTTTGGTTTTGGTTGGGTGGATGCCGTGTTGGTCTAGGAGGTACCCTAGGAACTCGACCCACTCTGTGTAGAGCTGGCATTTCTCCCTCTTCACTTTTAGCCCAGCTTCCTTGAATTTCGTTAGTACCTCCCTTTCCCAACCCTCCAGTTCCGTCCGGTTGGCTGCTGACACCAGCACGTCGTCAAAGTAGGGTGCCACCCCCTTAATCCCTTGCAACAGTCTCTCCATGAGGCTCTGGAAAATTCCCGTCACCACGCTGACTCCAAACTGGAGTCGGTTACAGCGGAATGCTCCCCGGTGGATGACTATGGTTTGCACCTCTGCGGTTTCTGCATCGACCGGCAGCTGTTGGTAGGCTTGCGCCAGGTCGAGTTTCACAAAAACCTTGCCCCCCCCCAGTGAGTGTAGGAGGTGCTGCACTACTGGGACAGGGTAGGCGCTTTGTTGTAAGGCGCAATTTAGGGTGGCCTTATAGTCCCCGCAGATTCTCACCGACGCATCGGGCTTGACTGGGGTGACTATTGGGGTCTCCCACCGGGCGTGATCGATTGGTTGTAGGACCCCTTGTTTGACGAGCTTGTCAATTTGCTCGTCTATTTTTGGCCGGAGTGCGAAAGGTACCCGCCTTGGTTTTAGGCGCGCTGGGGGGATGCTGGGATCTAGGCTGAATGATATGGGGGGCCCTCGGTACTTGCCTAGGGTGCCGTCGAACACTTCCTGGAAGTCCTGCGCCAACTGCCATTCCCAGTCTGCCTCTGCGATGTGGTTGATGCCCGTGACCTCAATGCCGAGCGGTGTGAACCATTGAAGTCCCAAAAGGCTGGGTCGGTCTCGGTCCACGATCGTTAGGGGGAGCTTTGCTGTGCGGCCCTTGAATGTTACCTTGAACTGTCCGGTTCCGACTACCGGGATGCGGTTTCCCTGGTAGTCCTTGATTATTAATTTCTGGTTGTCCAGACCCTTCTTGTGGATGGTAGGCATCAAGCGTTTGATTTCTTGCCAGGCGACCATGGAGAGGTAGGACCCGGAGTCTACCTCCATCCTGCAAGGCTCGCCTTCGATGCCTACCTCCACGTAAACTTTGCGGGCGTCATTGGTTGATGCGTGGCCGATGATGACCGTCTGGTGGGTTTCCTCTTTCTGTCGGGCTTCGCCACCTTGTCGGTTCTGTCCGGCCCGGTTCCATCGGCTTTCAGTTATGCGATCCCTGGTCCTGGGGGGTGTGCCGTCACGCCTCCGGTCGCTGTGGTCCCGCCATCTGGGGCTGTAGGCCTTCCTTAAATGGCAGACTCGGGCGATGTGACCCTTTTTGTCACAGTGCCAGCAGACCGCATCAAAGAACCGGCACTCTGCTCAGGGATGGTCGCCCCCGCACCCAGCACATACAGTCCCCAACTTACGACTCCGCCGATCGCACTGGTCGTGCCCCGTCTGGAGTCGGTGAATTTCCTCCTCCTCGTCGGTAGTGTCTGGGGCGGATTGGTAGTCGCCATGATGGGTGGTGGTCTCGCGGCGGCTTGCTTCCGGGTGGGCCTCGGTCACCCGTTCTGGGTCAGCGGTCGCGGTGCGTTCTCCGGCATCTGGTCTCCGCATGCGGTTTGCCAATTTCCGGGTTGCCTCGGCTGCGGTGGCTTCAGCGATTGCGTCGGTGAGGGTGATGTCGCCTTTGGCCATCAGCCGACTCTGTAGGACTGGGTCTCGGAGTCCGAGCATGACGCGGTCCCGGAGGGCCTCGTCCATGTCGGAGAACCCGCACATGCCCCCTAGATTCCGCAGCTCCGCCACAAAATCACTGATGCTTTCGCCTGGTCTCTGGTCCCTCCGGTAGAAATCGTGTCGCCTGATGAGGGTGGGCACGGTGGGGGCGTAGTGGTTCCGGAGCAATGGCTTGAGATCAGTCCAGTCCATCTCCTTGACGTCTGCAGGTTTCGCTAGGGCTTTTGCCATCTTGAACACTGTGGGCCCGCAGTGTGTCAGGAAGACAGCTCGTTTCTTCGGCCCGGCGGCGTCCTTCATGTTGCTACATTCAAGGAACATGAGGAATCTGTCCGTGTATGATTCCCAGTCCTCGCTAGTGGGATTAAAGGGCGCGGGCGGAGCGATGCTGGCCATCTTGTCGGTCTTGCTTCCTTCGGACACGTGCTCGATGTAGTTAGCCTCGGAATCCCACCTTCGTCGCCAGTGTTGTGTCCGTCGCGGTAAGGAGACCCGGAGTCAGTGACTTGGTTTAGCTCTTTTATTGGTCTCCGGAACCGGTCTGGCTCCGAGGGAAAAACAGCGGCTTTTTATTCTCAAGCCGCGGCGGCCGTGGCCAATGGCACTGCTTTGAATCTCCCGCAGTTTGTTTCCACCAATCGTGGGAGCTTCGTGGCGGGCCAATCAGCGCGGCTCGCTAGACCAATCGGATCACCCCCCGCTTTGGCCAATCAAAACACGGGGTTTCAAGAATGTAAATGAACGTACAGAACAGGGTGCTTCTAATAAAACCTGATTTATGGAGCAGGAGACAGTCCTAGGTGTAATTCTAATCCTCCCATTTTAATCCAACATTTTCCATGCTATTTTTCCTTGTTGCATAAAATCAAGGTGAAAGAAAGAAAAAATGGCAGCATCATTACTTTTTGATCAGAGGTGCTCAAATGTAGAAGGACCCAGATGTGATTCCTCCAGGTTTGATAGATAGAGCTGTGGTGGCGCAGGGGTTAAAATGTAAGTACTGCAGGCTACTTCTGTTGCTTGCTGGCTGCCTGCAGTTTGGCAGTTCGAATCTCACCAGGGTCAAGGTTGAACTTAGCCTTCCATCCTTCCAAGGTCGGTAAAATGAGAACCCAGATTGTGGGGGCAATATGCTGATTCTGTAAACAGCTTAGAGAGGGCTGTAAAGCACTGCAAAGCGGTATATATGTCTAAGTGTTATTGCTATTGTGAGATTGTGGCTAAAGAAAAACCACCAGGATTCAAAGTTGATCCAAGGAAAAAGGCTTTATTGGAATATGCATCTGCGCAGATGGGTTCCTCCCTTTTTGGCAGCTGGGAAGAATGAAAAACAAAGCTTGAAGGCTCTATATTTATACCCTAAAATTGACCCCCCTCCTAGTATACAAATGGCTTGATTTACAATTTGTTTTTCAGGATACAAGTTACATTTTATTACCTTATAGAACAGGCGCTTCCTTAACAGATAACATACATCAACATAGCCCGTATCTAGCATTTCAAAGGCATTCCAAAAAGTGTGATAATTCCCAGCGCTTCAAAGGCATTCCAAGATAACCAGTGCTTGGTGCTGCCTTTCCTTACTTCAAAGGCATTTCTTTTCAACATGAGTTTGAGTCATAAAAAAATTGGATACTTTAATTTTAACACTCCTCACACTATTGCTATTGGGGCAGCTTATTCTAAAATGGCTGATCCTTGAGATGCTCTCCTCCTATAGGCTCCGAAAGGAACAAGGAGCTCCGGACGAACCCGAGCTAGATGCTGAAGTGGTAGGAGAAGATGGGCAGGGTGCCAGCAGTGAAGATACAGATGAGTGTGAGAATGAAATTGATGAAGACATTGATGAGGAGGAAGTGGAGGAAGTAGAAGAAGAGGAGGAAGAGGAGGAGGAAGAAGAAGAGGAACAGGAAGAAGAAGAACAAGAGACAGCAGAGGAAGAAGAAGAGGAGAAGGAAGAGGATGAAGATGGAGTGGTGGCTGTTGACTTGAACCTGGGCGAGTTTAAAGGACCTCTGCAATTCTACGCCTGGAAGGAGCTCCTGGGTGCAGTACATCCAGGTGAGTTGAGGTTTTTAGACCAAATGTACAGGTTGTCCTTAACTTATGACTTAGTATTATCTTACTTAGTATCATCTACAAATTTGGTAAGTTCCCCTTCTATTCCCTCATTAATGACATAGATGAGGGAATAAAAGGGGGACTTACCAAATTTGCAGATGATACTAAGCTGGCAGAAGTGGCTAACACCCAAAAAGATATGCTCAAGATCCAGATGGATCTTGACAGACTAGAACTCTGGGCCATATCTAACAAAATGAAATTCAATGTAGAGAAAAGTAAAGCCCTACACTTAGGCAAGAAAAACCAAAAGTACACATATAGACTGGGTGAAACCAGGCTCAATAGCAGTAACTGTGAGAGGGATCTTGGAGTCTTAGTGGACAACCAGCTGAATATGAGCCAGCAGTGTGCAGCAGCAGCCAAAAAAGCTAATGCAATCCCAAGTTACATTAACAGAGGGATACAATCAAGATCAAAGGAGGTACTAATTCCACTCTATAAAGCCTTAGTAAGACCACACCTAGAGTACTGCATCCAGTTTTGGTCACCACATTATAAAAAAGATGTTGAAACTCTAGAAAAAGTACAGAGAAGAGCAACCAGGATGATTAAGGGACTGGAGACTAAGGCATACGAAGAACGGTTACAGGAACTGGGCTTGGCTAGTCTAGTGAAGAGAAGGACCAGGGGAGACATGATAACAGTCTTCCAATATTTGAGGGGCTGCCACAGAGAGGAAGGGGTCAAGCTATTTTCTAAAGTGCCTGTAGGCCAGACAAGGAATAATGGGATGGAAACTGAACAAGGAGAGATTTAACCTGGAAAGAAGGAGAAACTTTCAGACAGTGAGAACAATCAACCAATGGAACAGCTTGCCCTCAGAAATTGTGGGACCGCCATCACTTGAGGCTTTCAAGAAGAGATTGGACTGCCATCTGTCAGAAATGGTGTTGGGTCTCCTGCTTGGGCAGGGGGTTGGACTAGATGACCTACAAGGTCCCTTCCAACTCTGATTATCTGTTATCTGTTATGACCACAAACAACTGGCTAATATTAATTTGTGTCTAATTTTTTTCTGGGCTTTATACTCCTACAATCGCCTGCTGCAAAAGTCCACTCTTGTTCATTCTGAATCCTTTTCATCTTCCCTCTCCAGTCCCTGCAACCATCACTTTGGACTGCAACTCAGCTCATCCCAGCTTGGTCCTTGTGGAAGAAGCCACCGGGGTCAAGTTCAGTCCTGGCCGACGGTTCTGGCGACGAAAGCTGGAGCGCTTCACCTCCACTCCGTGTGTGGTGGGGCGGAAGGGCATTACCACTGGACGCTTCTACTGGGAGATCCAAGTCGGGGACAGCCCAGGTTGGATAGTGGGGACCGCCAAAAAGTCTGTGAAGCGTAAAAAGTGGCTGAATTTTCTGCCCAAGGAAGGGGTGTGGGCTATTGAGCTGAAGGCGAGAGAGTACCAAGCCCTGAGTGATCCCCGTACACCCCTCTCGGTCTGTGGGAGGATGGAAAAAGTGGGGGTCTACCTGGACTTTGAAGGGGGGCAGCTCTCTTTTTACAACAGC
>BHEV01049786.1:0-28640 GCA_004319985.1 Emydocephalus ijimae | reverse complement strand
TTCCCTTTGGTGCTCAGGTAAGAGGGCAGGAATGAAACCCAGACACTGCAGAAGACCAGCATGCTGAAGGTGATCAGCTTGACTTCATTGAAGGCTCCAGGCAGATTCCTGGCCAGGAAAGCCACTGTGAAGCAGATGGCAGCCAGGAAGCCCATGTAGCTGAGGGTGATGTAGAACATGAGAACAGAGCCTTCATTGCATTGCAGGATGATCTCTCCAGGCTGGGAGTGGAGGTCAGAGTCATGGAATGGGGGAGAAATTCCAACCAGATGGAGCAGATCATAATTTGGACACTAGAACCAGAAAGGATGATGGAGTTGGCCAAGCTCTTCCCCAACCATCTCTTCACTCAGTTTCCTGGTTTTGTGGCAAGGAAAGCCAGCACCACTGTGATGGTTTTGGCCAAGAGAGAAGAAATGGCAACTGAGAAGATATCACTGAAAACTGTTTGTCGCAGAAGGCAAGTAGCTTTCCTTGGTTGACAAGTGAAGAGACAAGAAGACAAGAAGCAAAGCAGGAGGGAGACCAGGAGGATGTAAGAGAGGGCTCGCTTGTTGGCTTTCACAATGGGGGTTTTCAGTTGTTCAATGAATGTGATTAAAACAAGGTCTGTAGCTAAGAACAAGAATAGGGCAAAAGAGACCAGAATGATTCTCAGATTTTCTTCATAAGAAAGGAAGGATATAACTTTGGGGATATATTGGATCCTGTCCTCATTTGGATATTTTTCATCTGGACACTTGGTGCATTTTCTGTATCTGAGACAACCAAAAAAGCAATATTATTGTAATATTTTACCCTTTCACTTTTCAAGAAATACATTTTTTGCACAACAACTTTTACTAGGGGCATTTTCCAAATTACATTTTATAAGATCTCCAGAGAAAGAAGATAAGAGGATATATATATGTATATTAAAAAGCTATAATTCTGTGAAATTGAGTGGGGACCCAAATGATTTCCTGTGTAATGTGCAGAATCTTAAGAGAAATCTACATTATTAGTTGTTAAAAAAAATGAATCAATCTTTCCAGGGAAATTCTTGGGTCCTGCCAGATGGCACATCTTAATGTACTTGACTCACAGGGTGCCAACTTTGTGAAATCTAGTTGGCTGGCAGGGAAAGGTAGTCCTGAAAAAGATTTGGAATAGTTACTGGGAGCTTTAGTAATAAGAATGTAATGATATGTATCCATAATTGTCCACCCTTCTTCAGCTTCTCAGTAGACCTCAACAAGAAATTTATATTACAATAATCCTTCCAGGAGGTGGGCCTATAACAATTCCTCAGGTTTCAAGAAATTTTCCTACTATGCTTGATTGCTTATTGTACCCTATGACTATCATTAAGTGTTGTTAGGAATAACAAGGTTACCTAACGTAGTTTGGGTAAAATAATATACATAAACTATGATAGCAAGCGTGTGTCACTTTTAACAGCAAAGCATGTAATTTTCGGTGCGGTTGTAAAAACCANGGTTGATTTTCTTCATATCTCTGACTGCAAAAGAGATATATTGCTGGACTGATTATTTGTAAGTTTACTGACCTCTATTTTCAACACTGGACTTTGCAACTGATTAATCCCTGAATGGACTGTTTTTGATTATGCTATAACTCTTGCTGGAATAAAAAACTATTTAACTGGCACAATGTATCTGTCTTACTGAGTGTAAACTACAACAATGTTTATCTCAAATCATTTGCCTGCCTGCTAGACTGCCGTTGCACGTTCTGCTAGGGTGTGTATCCCTAACACTTCTCAAAAAGAATTTTCAGAACTTCAAATAAAGCAATATCCCTACATATTGTCAGTACAGTTTGTTGGGTTACATCACTAAAAATTGTGACTAGTAAAATAATTTAAATGATGAAATTTGTTCCTTAGCTATTGATATGTGTCATCAAGTCACTGTTATCTCTGAGTAGCCACATAGATAAATATTCTATGACAATCTCTTCCTAAACTGGTTTTTCAGGTCTATCACCACTGTAACTGAATCCATCCATCTTGCTGGTCATCCACTTTTTATATTTTCCTCCCCACAACCAGAGCCTTTTCCAGACATCTAAGTCTTCGCATAATTTACCCAAAGTAGGACAATTTAAACTGCTCATTTTTGTTTGGAGTGAAAATTCTGGGTTGATTTGTTCAATGATCCATGTGTTTGTTTGACTATCCATGGTATTCTCAGGAATTTTCTACAAGACCAAGGTTCAAAAGTGTCAAGACTCTTCCTATCCTACATCTGCAAAGTCCAACTTTCACTTTTATACAGTGTCATAGGGAATACTACTGTTTGAATTATTCTGATACAGACACAGACACATCGGAGCATCTGACTATCTTTTCCAAAGCTTTCATGGCTGCTCTACGAAATGTTAATCTGTGAGAATTATTTATTTATATCCTACCTGTATTATTCTTATAAATATCTATAAGTAGGCAGCGAAGGCATCTAATCCTCCTCTGTCCTCCTCTTTTCCCCACAACAATTCTAGAGAAGAGGTTGGGCTAAGAGACAATGACCAGACCAGGGTCACCCAGCTGGCTTTCATGCCTGAGCCAGAGCTATAACTCACAGTCTCCTGGTTGTAGTCTGATTCCTTAATTACTAGACCAAAATGCTTGTTTTTTTCTATTATTGATAGCTGAAATTAAAAGACTATCCACCACCTTAATATCTTTTATGTCAATTCCAATGTTGGTTACTGTACTAGTTATTAGTTTGATCTTCTTTTTATTTCATTTTAACTCTATTTTTTTCAATGTGCTTCTTGATATATATTGGTATTACCAGAGCTTGTAGATTCTTTGCATTTTTGGCTGTGAGTAGCATTAACAGCCCAGTGAAGGTTATTGATGGTTGCTTCAGTTTTAAAATTATGCTAATCTTCTTTCAATCCTACTTCTTTAACTATGCATTAAAAATTCTTGATTTAGAAATCAGCATAAAACAATGCAATCATCCTGATTATTTGCTCAAAGTAGTTAAATTCTATCATTGAAATTAAGCATGATATCTTACTTTAAGAATCAAGATTTGTTTATAGTAGTAATTCTGCACTCTGTCTTTATATGACTTTCAACAAGCATTCTTCTAAAACAATATACTATAAACATCATTTATTTTGATTTGGAAAAAAAACAAATTATAGGATCTAGGAACAATTTGTGATCACAACTTTGTTCATGTGAGCATGAGTGTGTATGCATATACTCACCACACATTTCTGTGTCAAGTGCTTTACAGAATTTAGACATATAATAATCCATATTTGCTACAGTGAAAAGAAAACCCCTTGTATTTGCTATAGTCAAAAGAGACAGACACAGATGTATCCTATGAAAACAGAACTGCAGCCAGAAGCCTAAAGGTGATCAGGTATTTCAGCCTACATGCCCTCTTTGTAATGTTCCACAGAACAGAACAGTAGTATATTCAGGCTGCCATCTAGATTGGAAAGCAAACTAATTTGTTTTGGCTCAAAAGTGAGCGGGATCTGCATGTATATGTGCATTAATAAAGAACATAATATTTAAAAATACAAAATTAGTGAGTTCCCAAGTTATTATTTGTGCAAACTTAACATTAAAAAAACACCAAAATGAGTTAATGTGAAAAAAAATCTATGGCAGAAAGTTTACAAAACATAGCTAACATTATGTAAGATATTCAACAGCAGCAATAAAACTTACTTAAGAACAAGAAAAAATGCTTTTTATTTTTTATTTTTTGATTTATTTACTAAATTTCTACAGTCACCCATCTCACCTAACAGATTCTAAGCTGTTCTAAAACTACAAAACAATTAAACAATAAAGTCATTCAAAAATATATACATACATGTTGTGGCTCGGAGGTTTGAGCCTGCCTTGTCAGAGGTCGAGGACTTGGACAATGAGGAAGAGGAGGATTTGGCTCTGAGGTTTGAGCCTGCTTTGTTAGAAGATTCGGAGTTGCCTTCCTCCCCAGGACTTTCATCTTCGGCAAGACCTTCCTCCCTGATTGTGCCTCAGGTGTCGGCAGATAATCAGGAGAGCGTATCAGAGTCTCTGACTGAAGATCAAGCCAAGGAATGCTAGCTTGATGCGAGGCAACGGTGCAGGAAAAAATGTGAGTTGCAACACAGAAAGAAAGGATGAATCAGAGACTGAGATGAGGGACTGACACGCCCCACAGGGAATAAAAATGGGTGTGTTCGCTCTGAGAACTTGTTCGGGACAACGTGTTAATTTGTGAGAGAAGCTTCGGAAGATTCTGTGTGTGGTGACAGCTTGTGATTTATATTCCTGCTTTATTGTCGGACTTGGCAGACAGCTTGTGTGAGACTGCCAAGAACTTTCTCGGCTCAAGGAATTTAACCCTTTCATTACTGGACTTATTTGCTTGTTTATATTCATTTGGAAATTTGGACTTCTCACCTCGTTTGCACAGGTGAGACATAACACATACATGTTATTATATGAATAACCATATAATAACCATAAGCAGGGGTCCCTAACTTGTAGGCCACAGTCCATTAGTGGACCATGAGGAGGTTGCAACCGGGCTGCAGAAACAGAAGGTGAGAGTGCACACACATCCTCATTTGTGCAAGCAGGCGACCACGTGCACACACGCTCCATTTCTGGGAGTGGCAGATGCACACACACACACACACCAGTCATGCAAATGGAGCTGTGTGCGCGCACACTTTCTGATTGCTCATGCAGAACCCCACCCCACATCAGTCCGCAAAGCTAGAAACATTGGGAAACATAAAGGTCAACCATCTTTACTGTTAAGTCCTGGGCATGGGCGCAAGAACGAAGACGAGACATCGGACTGTGACTTCAACTCTTTATTTAACAAGAAAGACTGGAGCGGAAAACCTGGGCAGCAGTAGCTCTTTTATAGAGCTTGCTGCCGTTAAACAACCAATGAACTGAGCCTATCGCTTTCACAAGCGTCCAATCAGGGGCTTCCGTTAAGAGCCAATCAGACTGGCTAAGCCTGACCAATCACGACTCACTATTCACGGGCCAATAAGAATTGCAGGATTACAAGCCTGTTGTAAGATGAAGCTGTTTCGGTTGTATCGCTGCGATGGTTTAATCCATAACATTTACTTCAGTTGCTAATCCTACACAGGTTGCATTCTCACAGCCTTTAGAAAACCAAAATAGATCTAGAGAACAGGTGGCCTACAAGTGTCTCAAAAATTGTGATATCTATCAGGATTTGCAAAATTGAAATATTTTAGAAATTACATGTCAGGGCACTATATTTAATAGTAATTTACAGCCATCCATATTATAAACCGCAACCCTGGAGAGTTAACAGGACAAAAAAGTAAAACAAAAAAAACCAAGCAACCACTATGACAACTCCTGGCATCCAAGAACAATACCCTCCCACAATTATCAACATATCTCCTTATTTCTTCATTTGACCCTGATGCTTGTGCGGACAGCCATATGTGTTTGGTGGTTTCTTTGTTCAGCATAATGTAGTAAGTTCCACAGACTTCTTTCATATTCACTGATCTGGTATTTAATGTAATTTCAAAAAAAAAACAAAAACCCAGCTTATCCTCCATTTGCAAATTTGCATTCAGAAATATGACTCCCTTTCAAGTGAGGTTTTAAAATCACATTTAATATACAAAAAGCCAACAAAATTGGTAAGCTTTCTTATCCTTGTGTCATTTCTAAGTCCTGTATCCAGCAGCAGTAAATAAATACTTACTGCCTTTAGAAGTGAAGGTCAGGAGGGGCTGCTAATACTGCCTAAAGAGTTTCAATATTGCCCAAAATACCTTTTGTTATGTCAACAATTTCAATCGTATGTGAAGAGAAAAAGGTGAATGTTCTGCTTATTAATTCAATGTGTTTTTACGCGGAAGCACTTTTGAATGCAGTGCAGAATCTACAGCTGATGGACTGTTAACTTATGAAAACATACTCTGCATCAACAACACAGATTGCCAACTTATTTCTACGATAATTTAAAGGGCCAGAAATCATCTAAAAGCACTCTAGTCTTTGAGAACATACTTTGACACACTGCTCAAGTTTCATAGTGCTATACAGAGTGATGCCAGAAGAACAAAAAGAGGTCTGGCCAGAGAAGACACAGCATCTTGAAGCCTATCAAAAAGTGTATTTGCACTTATCCCACATTCTGGACATTGAAGATTGTATTTAATAGCTTTTATTAAGTGTTTCCTTGACTTTTTTGGGAAGGAGAATTCCTCTTTTCAGAGCAAAAACACTTTTCATGGTGGGCGTTTAATCAAAGAGGCAGCTGTCCTTTTAAATTAAAACTGAAGAAATGGAGATCAGGCAGTTGCATTCTGCATCAGTTGAAGATTCTGCACAGCATTCAAAAACACTACCCATCATAAGGCAAAAAAGGGAAATACAAAAATTAACTGGACCATGATAATACAGTATCTGCTATGTGAGATAGTCTTACATATGACTAAATATTTTGATCCAAACTAATATTGTTAACAGCTGCTTGCCAAAAACAGAGGTGGGAAAAATACAATATCCTTAGTTAATTTTCTTACATTTACCTTTCATTTATTCTATTATACTGCTGAATGTTTTCTTCAGATTCATAGATATAAATTATAAAACTAATTTCATTTAAGTCACTACTCTACATACTTGTTAGACTGATGGTCACCTGGATCTCCTAGAATTGGTAACTAGTTTTTGTATCAGTAAATATTTTAAACAGAATCCTTTTTTAAAACTATAATCCAAGCCTCTGAATGCTAAACTGTAAGTAAATAGCAGATTTGTACAGCACATATGAAATTCTACATGACAATTGTAATTCCCTTTCCCACAGTGGACCTTCACCTACGGTTCCAACTCTTAGCAACAATCTAGTGCTATCTAGAGGAGGGGTGTCAAACCCGTGTCATCACAGTGGTGGCATGTGCCATATCACGACTTTTTCCCCTTTGCAAAAATGGGCATGGGGCATGACCAGCATGTGATACATGTGGGCCAAGGCCACAAATTTGACACCCCTGATCTAGAGGATTACGGTTTGGGAAATACAGAGACTGTCTGATCTATTTTGTAAAAAAAATATGTGTATCTCTGAAGTAAAAAGCTTCCCTTCTCCATTCTATAGCTTACAAGGGCATTTTCCACCTCTCTGAGTGCAACCAAAACAAACACATTTGGGTTTAGTGTTGCATGGAAAGTTTTAATTCAGTACATGATGGGCTAATCTGGGTCCATTGCTTATTGGACTGCCATTTGTCAGAAATGGTGTAGGGTCTCCCGCTTGGGCGGGGGGTTGGACTAGATGACCTATAAGTTCCCTTCCAACTCTGATTATCTGTTATCTGCTATCCCCCAGAATCAAGCTTCAGATTGAACAAAAGTATTACATATTGTTTCCAAAATGAATGCATCATGTCTTTCACACAGCTAATTACATGAGTCATTTGAGTGGTAAACTTAATTTTTCATTGTTTTCTTCTTAAAAAAAATATAAACGTCTCTATTATTTATATAACATCTTATGTGCTTTCCCATGAACTCATTCATACAGTCATTCCTAATTAGTTTCACAATGATGCATCAACTCCTTTCATCATTTTTAGAAGCGGCTGGATCTATAGTAAGCCCATGGAATATTGGTTAGGCGAAATGATAGAAATCTATTTCAGTAATTTAGAATTCAATCTAAGCAGAAAAGGGCATGTGCCTAATCACAACATGTTTTGCAAACTGCATCAAAATGCTCTTTTTTCCAAACTTTTTATAATATGTGAGTTGATTATTTGATCTAAGATAGCTAATGACATCATGCACTATGCATGCACAACTTCAAAAGTGATTTCAGAAAAGTAATTCTGCTATTGTTACTAGCATTGTATCTTATAACAATATCTCAAGCTATTATAAATAAATGTACCTGTCAGACTATTTTAGTATTCTGAACAAAATTTGAATTATTAAATGTTTGCACTGAGAGCTATTGGAAGTTGGCTGAATGATAAAATTTAACACAAAGCATTTTCTGGAAACAAATTCTTTGGACCAAGAAGTGCTTCATGGTATTCTGAATATACTGGCTCCAGAATGAACCTTTGGCATAGAGATTATTGTAATGAGTATTAAGTATACTAAGTTTCTTCTACCGTGATAGGTAAACTGGATTATTATTAGTTCTCAAGAAGGCAATCTATTTATTTCATTTTCCTAATCCAAGCACATTGCTAAAATTTCTGATTCTGCCTTGTACATTAGACATTCATGTAGAATAGTTTACATTAGAGCATATGTGCACATATAAATATTTCAATTATTCACTTTCTCGTTTTCTGCAATGTGGAAAGAAAAGAACTACAACAATGGAAGTATAGTTGCTTACCTCCAAAAATGAAAAGCGAACAGAGGACTGCATGGACTGCAGGGGCTGGTTGGGGTTGGGCTCAGACTTCTTGGGGTGAGACTGAAAGTTAAAATAATGTCATCTCTAATGATATAAAACCATTAAAAGCTCTAGTTTGACTGAATTCAGAGGACTAGTTCTAGTGACTCCTCTGAATAATAATAATAATAATAATAATTATACGGAAGCATGCTAAAGGAGTATGGGGTTTGGGGCAATCAACAATTCCCCAAGGATTTCTCTGATAAATACCATTTTTTTTGCACTGAGGAGAAAATTGTGTCAAGCATGCAAATGTTTTTTATTAGAAAAATGCAAAAAAATATACTTATTTTCAGTCAAGAACTACTGATTCTGAATTTCCATATCTAAGAGAATCTTAAGAGAAGTTTTCTGTTAGAAATATCATGCCTCAGCTTTAATCAACCTAAGTAGCATGCTGCACTGTACAAACTGTGAATTATTTATAATTACATCTATTGAATAAGAAATAGAAATAACAAAAACATTGCAAATAAAAATTTAAAAACAAGAAGTGAACTTTAAAGATGCTCTTTTTAGCTTTTGAGAATGCCATTTGTGAAAAATTCATTCCAACAACTACTGTATCATACTCAAGCATGCTTAATTTTAATACATTATTGAAAATATTTTATCTGCTTTTGAAAGTATCTCATATAGTTAATAACTATAATTATTTACTGCTTGGGTATGAATCACTAAGGTGAACATAAGCATTTCTGATTGTTAAATTATAAACTTTAATTATTCATTTAAATTCTGTACTTTTATGTTTCATAATGACAATTTTCTTAATGTTTTAGCATTTCTCCAAGATTAGTTTTTAGCCATGATAAGAATGGCTCAGAAATTACACCAACATAATTTCCTATAGAAAAAACATTAACATTAAAATCAAAATAATAAATAATATTGATTATCAGAAGTAGAATTAAAGTAACAGGAAATGGAAGTTTGCGAGGAGAACATCAATTCTTATGAATATTGAGATCCATTTTTTGTTTACAATTCTAAAGTTTACCAAGTAAATGTTTGTATTAACATTTGAGATTAGATGCTTAAAAATGTCTATTAATAACCTGGTTTACTTATAAGTATTGGAACAGAACGTGTAGTTGGGAACCAACACTTCCCAAGAAATTTAAAGTTTGCCCCAAGCACCGAGTGTCTAAAATTGTAACCATATAATTTGTATATAACCTAGAAACCATGCTGTAAGAAATTATTTCCAAATATTATTTACAATTAATACAATCTTATTAATCCATACACAGAAGTATTGAAGACTTACTCTTTAATAAACTGATATAAAAGTACAGCCATTATAAATAAACACATTTAAAATCAATGCTTTGTAATACAGTTATCTGAAATATAAAAGCCAGCAGAATATCCTCTTTAAAGCAATATTACTTTTTGTTAGTTAAAATTCAAAGAAATTGATGCTGCATATAACAGCAGGAATATATGAAATTGTCTCTAGATACCCAAAATTCATTCAATAGCCTATGTTTAAATAACTTAAGCTACAGATAATTTATTCTTTTTGCACAATAATACAACAGATATTTAAAATGTATTGTATTCAATCATTACCAACATGAAATCTTAAGACAATATTTTATTTGTGTACATATGTACACATGCATATAGTTATATACCCATGCAGTAAATTTTGAAACTCAAAATTAAATGTATTTAATTAGATGAAATATGCTTATACTTTTGACAGAGATTGGCCATCATGTTCTATTATGCAACATGCATATATTTATGTAATTGTTTTATAAATGGAAACTAGAATCACATAAATGAATCTATCGTTTTTAGAAGATAGTAAGCAAAGCCTTTACTCAGCCAAATATATTTAGCTTAGAGTCTCTAATACCAAACAAAAATGTCCTGATACAATATAGTTCAAGAATATTCTGCTGCTCAGTAAAATAAACAGATCATATTTAACAATTTTTCACAAATAGCATTCTTCTTCTGCTCTAATTTCTTACAGAGCTCTCTAGCATTCACCAGGAAAAAAGGCCTTTCAAAAAACGCAGCATTTGGATAAACAAATAGTAACGGGGGGGGCGGGATGATGGACAGAAAAGGATCACCATGGCCTACAGAAGGATGGTCTCTCTTAATACATTTATGATGCCCAGATTCATGCATTCAGATACAGCAAATGTAAATATCCAGTATCGTTTAAAATATCCTGCAATATCACTGCTTTAGAGACACACATTTGAAGCTAAAGCAACTGCAGTACATGTTCCTGCAACCTAAAGCTGCAGTGCTTTTAGCCTGTCAGCATAAACACATGTAAAATAAGCTAGTGCCATGCAGAAAGCATTAAAATATTAAAAGGCAGACAATACTTACTCCAAGGTCAGCCCTGGAATTTGCAGCCTTTCCCGTTGGGCTTTCATGGCTGTTAAGTTAACACATTCTACTGTAACCATGACAAACATTCAGTGGCAGCATTCTGGTGATGACAGAGAGCCCAAATGAGCCATTATAAAGGAATGGTCTAACAAACTCTTGGGGGAGGAAGCTCTGTAAATTTGGGTCCTTCCACTTCTAACTGTCATGAAAAAATGTCAGCTGCTTCCGTCTAGATTAACCATCAAGTGCAGTGCACTGATTTAGCTAGCAGCAAGAAGGCTTCCAATTTGAATATCAAGCAACTCATTTCCAATGTTCTAACAAGCATTGCATGGCACAAACGATTTTCATATTAGAGGACAAAGAGCCACAAAAACTATTAGATTTTTTTAAAAAGAAAGAAAGAAAAAGTGCAATAAAGATATTACTCTTTAACAGAGCTAACAGACATCACAATCTTATCAAATAAGTGTTTGCTCTGAGAAAATCATAGAAAGATTAAATCTGTTCTTTCTCTTCACATGCAGCAGATTAAAGTTTTAGAGAGCAATGCAGATGTTGAAACACTGTAATTCCTTATTTGTGATTCAAATAAGCCATCTTTCTTAAATAACTTAATTCAAACAACAAGATGTGCTCAGCAAAGATTCAACAGGAAAGTAATTAACGGAATGGAACAGGACTATTTTGTTTTGCTTTGTTCCAAATATGGCACAAGGAATAAGAGCAGGAAAAAGCAAGATTGAGAATTTTCTTGGAGACCGAGTTTGCAAGTATCAATGGTGGTAGATGTGGTTGTGTGATATGGAAGATACTGAAAAAAATCGGGGCAGGCAGGTTGGTAGAATATGTTGCTCTGGGACACAGGTGACAGCGAGGATAAGAGGAAGGCAGAGACAAGAAAGGAAGGAACCAAAAGGATCTGGAAGAAGGCAGGATAGGAGGATGTGCCATAGTGGAATACCAATAGCAGCACCATCCATACCAGCTAAAAGGGAGTTTTTCATACCAGTTGGTATCACAAAATGGGAGAGAATGCAAATCTAGAATAATACAGTACAGTGATTGGTTCCCTTAAATTGCCCTGCAATAATAAATTTCTAAGAACAGTTGAGAAGACAAATTATAACTCAGCCACTGGGGTAATGCAAATTACACCAGCATAGTTTACTGTGAGTCAAGAACTAGAGGAATGTACATTAAGGTGGCCATGAGGAAGACTTGAGTGGCATGTTATAGTGTTACTTTATCTTTCCTATAATAGAACAAAAGAGGGTAAGAATGAAAACAGACATGCCTTTCACCAGGTTTCTAGAAAGGACAGGATGCTATACAATGAAGATATAAGTACTTTATAAAGATTTTTAAAGCAGTTAAAAATCAGAAATATGTATGTTTTATGCTTCATAAACTTTAACAATTATACATAACATTGGTCCAAGATTATTTTCAGCTTTTTACGAGACCTTTTGTAATTTGCAAAAGTTTTATATATCTAATTAGCACTTCTCCTGAATCCTTGAGGAAGATATTGCAAATCATTTCCCAAAGGATGGAAATGACTTCTGATTCTCCAACTGATTTGATTTTTCGTTTTCCTACCCTGGATTCCCCAATCTTGCTAAGTTTACTCTTTTATTTATTAGGGAAAAATCAAGAACTGCTCATATTATATAAAATAAACCTATGCAGCTAATAACAAATATACAAATTATAATGTATGTAAGATTAAAAACAAACAAAACTCTCACATACCACCAGACATCTTGTTTAATAAGAGTTTGTTGATGTAGCTGGCTAAATTTATCATCAAAACTCTGATTTGATAACCAGATCAGATGTGTGTATGAGAGAGAGATGGATATCAGTATCTACAAGAGCAATTACACATTCGCCATTGTATAGAGCTTTATAGACTGACCTGTAAAAAACTTAAGATGTCACTCCAAATTAGCTGATGATGATGATATCAGAACTCCCCCCTGATCTGGAAGCAAACTGATGGAAGAGGTTGTGTTGCCAAAGTTTTCTTCCTGGGGAAATTAACCAGCATTTGATGGCACATCAGTTAGCAAGGCTGCCCCCAAGAAACAGCATCCAACCAGATGCAAATGTTTTTCATCCCCCTATATGCATCTCGGAAATACCTGCTCAATACTGGGCAACAGCAGCTGGGCAATAAAGACAGCTAAAATGACTGAAAATGCACACAGTTATTTTCCCAGAAGCTATTTGAAGTAGTGAATTTGATAGCACAGTTTTAACAGTTCTAAGAAACAACGCCTGCCAGACTCTGTACTCCTATTGGTCATGTGCTGAATATGGCCCAAGCTCTTTCCAACCTGTCTTTTCCTTAAAAGCTGGCATTTTGTTATCACTGTGCTCTCTGCCTGACCATCTTTCAGTCCTTTGGCCACTACAGAAAGTAAAGATGATGGAGATATGCAATACCAATACTTAGTCAAAGTCATGAAAACATTTTTTTAAGGACAATGAGATAATTGTGAGGGAGATAGGCGGTTAAGAAAAAAAATTCAGAAGTGGTTTAGGCAGATTCACTGAAATACATGGAAGAAAAAGAACTATAAGATATTCAGACTTGCAAAATTCTGTTCTTATAAGTTAATCTCAATTAAAAAATAGGGTTAGTGCCCACTGATGAAATGATATTTTCCCTTACAAGCCTAATAAATGATGTAACATCATTTCAGAGCCAGATTAAAACCCCAAGTTTTCAAATGTTGTTAATTGCAGTGTTAATTGTGATTTATACTGTATATTTCTTGTTAGTATTTTAAATCTATGTTAATGGTTTGTTATTATAGCTTGCTCTAAGATCAAGGGATATAGGATGAATTGTAAATAGTTTTTAACTTATTTACTACATAAAATATTTAAATAAACAGATGAGAATGCAAAGCACCATAGAACAAGAATATTAGCAGTGTTCTGCTGGATCAGAACCCTGGTCCATCTAATCCAACAGGAGTTTGTTTCAACTCTTCTACTATTAGAGACTGGACAGCCGTCTCTCAGGAATGTATAGAACAGGGGTGTTGAGGGCCACAGAAAATAAGGAAAGAACAACAAAGGTGTATAACTCAAATTGGGGGAAAGACCTTGCTCTTTTTACATAAAAACCAGAAATTACGAAAAAAAACTTCTGTTTGCTAAGAAGCGGTATCTTTTATCCTTCTTCAGCTACCATAGTCATAAATTAGTACCATAGATGCTTTACTAGGAAAGGTCACAAAGATCATTTTCATTCATTCTTGAGTCTCCAAATGGTTCAAACACTTTTTGTTTATCTTCCATCCCATGCATCCATTTATGTCAACTAATAATTTCCCCAAAAATCACATTCCTTCAAAATGTTGCACATTTTTTCCAAAAGCATCTCTAGTTTTCCATGATTACTATTCAGCTTAATATAACACACACTGAACAATTTATGGATTTCCATTCTGTGTGCACATTCAACAAACTAGATTACATCATTCATGTTCTTGGATATTTTACCACCTTTATTCATAATCATTTATTTCATCTTCATTTCTACGCATGCATTCATCAATTCCATTCCATGAGGTGAGGCCATTTACATATAGATCTTCTTACCTTCTCTTTTAGTTTCAGAATCAGAATCACAACGTATCTATTTTTCTATTTTTATACCTGCCCTTTGTCATAGAATATTGTTGCATTACAAGTTGTACTAAATCTTCCATATGAAATGTTCATGAACAGATCATCCAGAATATTGAGCTCTACCATCTGTCTAGGCATCAGCCAATCAAACAACTCATATGTTTCAATAAAACAAAAAAAATATGTGCTAAATTACAAGCTATAGTTATAACCATTCAAAAAGCAACATTCCCTGTACAGTGTACACTGTTAAGATTTTGGCACAATTGGCCAGTATGCTACATTTGCAGCATTTCTTCTCCAAATATGTTCACAATATCTATTTAAAGTAGGATTATCTATCAAGGGATTACATGCCAATACACTGTTGTTCACATGTTACCAACTATGAGCTTTATACAATATACCAATATACTCATGATAATGTACTTTATTATTTACTAACTGTCAAAAACAATTTAAAATACACGGATACAGAACAAGTAGCTAACATTAGATTTCAGTAGCTGTTTTTAAATATATCAAGTTTTATAATATTTATTATTACGTTAAGTTTCATTAAATCCAAGTCCAATCATGACTGTTATTTTAACCAAATAATGAAACTATGTACATTTTCAGAATCAATTTCTTGATAGGGACCACATTTTATTTCCATAAAAAAAGAAGTAATGGTTGATATCTCCAAATATATGTGAATTGAAGCAGAGAGTTGTCTTATAACCACATTCGAATCATATTTTAAAAGTATGTTGCCAATTTTTAATTCAAGTATTTTTAATAGAGTGCAAATTAACAAAATAGCTGATTATTTACAATAAATATTCTTGAATACAGTCCTACTGCCACAATAAAACTGAAGTACTTTTGAATATTGGATAAATAATTGAAAATTATTTTATGCAAATGAAAATATACACAACGAAGCCTATTTGACAATTAAGCATACTAAAAGACTAGCATCTGACTTGAAAGTATTATTTTGATAGCTATGAAACTTAATGTGTCCATTGATGAATTTATTAAGATAAGTAAGGATTGTTCTGGAAAATATAGTCAAATATATTCTAAAATATACTGGATCCTTTCTCTGCCAAACACAACTGCATCACACGAAGACATAAATATTCCAATATTAATAATATATTTGATTAAAATATTTTATCCAATACCCTATCAACTAATTTTTCAATTTATAAAATATATTTTTA
Organism: Emydocephalus ijimae; assembly: GCA_004319985.1. NCBI lineage: Eukaryota > Metazoa > Chordata > Lepidosauria > Squamata > Elapidae > Emydocephalus > Emydocephalus ijimae. The sequence continues at coordinate 12,970 of BHEV01049786.1, read as the reverse complement.
ATCTTCCTAATATTTTTGTTCACTGACCACAATTTATCACCATGCTAGTAAATAATTAAAAATGAACATTTTAAAGATGAAAGGACCAACAGATCAGTGCAAAAGGTGGAAAAAGTCTTCAAACATATAAATCTACTGAAAAAGTATCTTTGAAGTATCATATAAAGATGGGGAGTATATTTCTTTTTTTATCTATGTCTGTTTGATATTTTCTACCGAATTTTATGAGTTTCATCTCTTTATTCTTGTTAACAATTGCTGGAGACCTTTTACCTACGGAGTATTCTTTTTTTCTCTCTCTTCTTTTATGAGACATCTTTTCAAGCACATGCCTACTGCACAAAAAAGCAGTGTCTTCAGAAATATAGAATGTATGGTATAATCTATTGTGTTCCTTCTTTAGTTCCCAGCTACAGTTTTCAATTTGATAAGAATTTCTGACATATTGATTCACATTCACTTTTATTATATTCTGTTATATACAAAAATAAGGAGCAGTTTATTACTGGACAATATGGTTACAGAAAATAATCATTTTTGTCACATTGAATTTCATGCTAATATTTTTGCCTCAGCAATATTAATTTATTTCCATTATCAGTTGAGATACTTCATTTAAAACATAAAACAAAAATATTTTAGTAAAAATTACCTGAACAGTATTACTCTTTGAAACTGATAATTGGGAGAAATGGCATATTCCATAGCAGATAGAGTAGGAGTGTCAAACTTGATTTCATTGAGGGCCACATCAGGGTTGTGTTTGATCATGGAGGCTCAGATGGGTGCGGCCAGGTGGGCACGGCCAGCTCAATGTCACTCATGTCGGCACCGGTGGTGGCCTGAGCGCTCTGCCAGTGAAAACTGAGCTTGGGAGATTGAAACAGCCTCCTGCAACCTATAGGCTGTGGCCCTCCTGAGCTCCATTTTCACTGGCAGAGGATTGCAGGATGCTGTCACAGCCTCCTGAGCTCCGTTTTCGCTGAAGGGCACACTAAAGGGCTTTGTGGTAAATTATTACATTTTGCTAGCACAAATAGTTTGGTACTAAACTTTTTGTCATGAATTTCTGAAAGTCCACTCCAGATGAATACACAAAGACTAGAAAGAAGACTGAAGAAAACTTTGTCATACAGATAATCCTTGACTTACACCATTTGTTACAATAGCATTGCAAAAAAATAACCTACAACCAGTACAGCATTCCCCAGGATCATGTGATCAAAAATTTTGACTTGGCAACTGGTATGTATTTAAGATGGTTTCAACCTCCCAGAGTCATCTGATCACCATTTGCAACTTTGTCAGCAGACTTTCAATAAGTAAAGTCAATAGAAGAAGCCAGACTGGCTTAATGACTGAAAGATTCTGTTAAAAACTGCAGTGATTTGTTAAACAATCATGGCAAAAAAATCTCTTGAAATCAGATGCAATTCACTTAACAACAGCCTTGTTTAGCAACTGAAAATCTAGTCTTGATTGTTGAGGGCTACCTGCATCTATATTCTTTATAAGTAAAGTATATTTGTGTGTATTTTTATATGTGCTGCTTGAAAATAGGAAATCAGAGTAGTCAACTGTTTTAGCTATAGAACTGGTGGCCCATAGGGCGGATACACAACCCGCAAGCCACACCCACACCAGCTCCACAAATGGGGAAAGTGTTGCAAAATATCATGTGACAGCAGTGTGGTGTAGCAAGTTTGACACCCATGCTATAGAATGTTATCCGGTTTATTTCAGTTGGTTTCCCCAGCAAAAACAAACAAAAACAAAATTGTAGAGTCTTCCCTCATGTTTGGAAATATAATTCTTTAACTGCATTTACTTGTTGTACGTCTGTTTTTCTTTTTAATTTAATTTTGTTTACAAAATCAAGATGAGCACTCCACATATGCATTTATTCATTCTGTCAAAATAGGCTTCTGCCTTACACACAGAACAGACAAATGAGCAACTTATTTAAGTAATTTATTTTCCAAAGGATTTATTTGTTGTTAATGTAAATTTGCTTTGAATCATAACTGATTTTTCAATTAATTATGATTTAAATAATACTTAATTGCCTGAAGAAAATACTGACTGCTTAATTTTTTGATAAGATGAAACCTATTTTGTATGAATATTCTAAAAATGCTGAATATTCAGCCAACAGAGGTGCTTTCACCTCTTCCTCATTGAAATTTTAAAAGCCAACAATAAATAAATATATAAAATGCCCTATGACATTGCCAATGACTGCATGGCTCATGGTTGTTTTCCTAGGGTTCCTGACATAGGGACCTCTCCTGCATTGGTGCATCAGAATTGAAATTTCAAATGAATCTGTAAATCTGTTAAGACAACTGCACATTTTTCTTAATTTGGATTTAAATTGATATCAAACATACATCAGTGCAATTTTAAAAAATAATAATATGGATCTCTCCATTTTGAAAAATGTAATATTCTTTTGTATCTTCTACATTATACCTTTCCTTCCTTAAAATAATTCACACTCAAGAATTCTAATGGAAACATCTATTATAACCTTTATTAGCTTTTAGGAAACATGCCATAATAAAGTATTGTAATTCTTGTTAAATTGCATAAATGAAATTTATATTCAGCATCTCACTTAATGGTATTAGCCACTTTTTCCTCAACATAGAATGACACATGATTACTATGTGGGAAACCTGCAGTAGCCTGATTGTGAAAACTGCTTAAAATAATAGAACAAAGTGGTTCTATGAAATATTTTCATAGATGAGAGTTTGACATATTTCATTAAAATTAAATGTAGCAAATGATAAATATGGCTGTAACGGTATTAAAGCCAAACATGTTGTACAATTACCCCCCAAAAATCTTCCCTGTAGTCTTATAAGCCTACTGTTGTGTTTTAATGTGACATTTCTATAACAATCATATCAAATGACTAACAATCGATTCAAAAATAAAGGACCAAAATTACCTTCTCAATAAATAACATGGAAAAGATTTTTCAGTGTAATAATTTTAAAAAGAAATATTTAATTCATAATCACCATTTCATTATAGCAAGAGCTTGAGTCTGCTGCTAGTTTTGAAAAATAGATGAAAGGTTCAGCTCAAATTTTCTGAATATTTTCATAGTTCTCTAAGAAAAATCTGTTCATTCTGATCAAGCAACACAGTCAATAAGATATGCAACTATAGTACTATATTCACTAGTTTTCTCTAACATTGGTCCAGGAAGTGAAAACAGGTGTTGGATTAATATATTACAGTGACACAATCAAGGATAATTTTAGACACCTAAAGATTATACATTACTAACTGCTTTCAAAATTTAGAATTTTGCTATAATTTTTTCAAGCCATTAAAAGTCCATCTTAACAAAGAACTCAAGAAAAAAATGAAAATGATTCCCAATAATCAACCTCAGTATTATATCCTCGTGCATTCCAACCTTCACAACAAGTTTTAGGAATGGTTTTTAGAAAGAGAATTTTGATTTTCTGTACTGAATTTTCCTGAAACAGATTGGAATTTAGTTTTATCTGTCATTTGCAGCATTTTTTGGTTTGTTATTTCCAGGTAAACAAATAGAATATTACAATGGTCTTAGTTTCAAGACTATTAGTCCCAAAATAAATTAAAAAGCCAAAAATTTCTTCAAGGGTCATTTACTGAAAACGAGCCCATCTGGGCTGCAATTAACTAAAAGTTTAAAATGGACTAAGACCAAAATAGCCATAAGGTTGTATGTAGCTTGTGTACTACAGTTGAAGTAATCTCATTTACACCTTTAAAAATTGCATTCTACAATGGTATTAATCCAAAACCCTAACCAAAAAATATCTACTATTAATTATGTTTTACTATTTATTTAAAATCTCCAAAGATCTGAGATATGTATGGAAAGCAGGTTAATTGACCAACGTTTTTGTATATCATAAGAAAAAAAATTCATTTTACAAATTTTCAATGAACTATTCTGCTTGATGTTTAATTGATACAGGATTGTCACAAGATGCACATGCTCCCAAATTTAATGTTCAAAAGGCAAATGGCAATAAATGGGAGTGGGATAAGATGAAATTATTTAAGAGGCAATAGAGAGCAGATACTGTTTTTTAGCTACAATCTCATCATTCAGATCATTAGCACCAGCAAAGTTTCTTAAAACTATCAACAGCTGTTTTATTTCCCATTCCATATTTAACAGTCACAGTTTCATAGAAGATAGGCACCAGTAAGAATTATTATTTTTATTTATCAATTTTTCTAGAGTTTCAAAATAACACAGATGTAACTTCACAGAAAAGTATTCACAACTTATACTGTTATAATGAAACTTTTTAATATAAAAACTAATAAACAAAGATCTTCATAATCTGTTCTGATCAATATATTATATCCAGAAAGAAAATATAGAGAATAAAGCACAAAAGCTATACACTTCCTTTGTCCACTATCTACTGCCACATTTAACCTTTGTTTATCAGCCACTGATAACACACAACGGAGGACCTGACAGACCCTTTATAATGAATATATATAATCGTAATAAACATTGGTTACTTACAAACTTCCCCTTCTTGGAAGGCTCAGCTCCTTCTGTAAAAGTAGGAAAAGAGTATTTACTGTGAGTTCCCAAAAATATAATAAAATTTTTGTGGTTATTGTAATGTTACTGTTGTTTACTTCAGTTCAGGAAATGAAGTTTAACCATTTTAGCCAAAAACAACATTGTGGATACAAAGAATATCAAAATACAGAATATGTAAACGAAACCTGTAATAAATTGAATAGTTTAATTATAATGCATGGATACTAGGTGAGACTGAGAAAACTCATTGAAACATCAAAGGACACAACCTGGGAAATAAGGGAACAACATCATCAAAAACTCATTGAGAAAACTTTAGAGCCTGGAATTGATTAAATGTTTATCAGTAACATCATCACCCAGTCATCTGTCCACTTTTCAACCTAAAAGTACATGGTAAAATAAGATCAAGAGCAGTAAATAGGAGTAGGGCTAAGAATTATGAATCATGGTACATATATGTTTAGAACACATATGCATTAAGTTAACACTTTGTATTAAGATATTTTAAAAGTTTTTTATAACAACCACAAGTTTGGAGAAAAAATAGTAAAATGAAAAATCCTTGCTATACTAAAGTATGTTTGCCAAGAACACAGTTGTCAAACTGGATTTCTTTGAGGGTCGGATCAGCATTGCAGTTCTTCTCTGCAGGCTGGCGACATGGAGGGGTGGGTGGGATGAATGCCTCTTGCAGCAAGCACCCTGCCGGCCAAAACGGGGACTTGGCTCATTTATGGGTCATTTTCGGCCTATTTTTCAGCCCATTTTTGGCCTGTTTTTCAGCCCGGTTTCAGCTGGCAGAGTGCTACAGGAGGCCATGGAAGGTGAAAATAAGTGTGGGAGGCCATACGGGACTCATTTTAGCCACCAGGACACAACGGGCCAATCCTTTGATATTTCTAGGTTGGTCCCATGGGCTGGATTTAAGCACCATGCAGGCCAAATCCAGCCCACAGGCCTTGAGTTTGACATCTCTGGCCTAGAAGGAGAGAAAATGGTACATGCAAAACAATTAGCTGGGGAAATGAAACTTCTTGACTCTTCCAATAATGTTGGAATGAATTTGCTTCTTCCTGTCTTTGAAGTGAATAAAATCAGAAATAAAAATTAAAAACCTATATAGCTCTGCCTACTTCTTTCAGTTCCTGGGATCCCAAAAATGTTCCTAGTCACATTACATTTTCTCAGTTATTCAACACAAGGATATGCTACAATGTTTTTCAGATTTTTTTTATTCAGTCTCTGGCATGAAGGATGGCACTGCATATTGGGAACATCACCAATTGAAAGACATAACTTTGTCCCCTTAGCTGCCAACTGAAGGAAGATGAGTAAAATGGCCGAAAATACCAGCTCATGAAATAGTACAAGTTCCTCTGTACTTATTCATTGGATTTTGAATCATTCAAGATCTTTCATAACAAAGTCAGGAATTTCCCCTCTATTTATGAATGTAGAACTAAAGTTTTAGAATTATCTAGGCAAGCAGCAGGTTACAAATTATTTTTCTCTCATCTGTTATCTAACATCTAACTATAATACTTTGCACATTATTATTAGTATTACTGGTCATACAGTCAATTGTTTAGACTTTGATTTTATCTACCTATTGAGTCTTTCACAAGGACCTGGGACACCACTTTGATGGTGTTAAAAGTATTGTTGCCTAAAGTAAACTGTTCCAAGCAAAAGCTGCCTGTTCCTGATGGTGTTCAAGTAGTGCTCCAATTGTTTTTGGAATTGCATCCAAGACACCACTGACTAGTGGTACTAATTTTATTTTATTTATTTTTTTGGCACAGATGTTCCATTTCAGATTTTTGTATTTTGTTATCTTCACTAGCTCTTTCTCTTCTATTCTGCTGTCTCCATGTATTGCAATATCCTGTCTTTCTTATAATAATTGTTAAGCCTGGGATGTTAAGTGGCAAACGCTTGTCTGTTTGAATTCTAAACTCTACTTTGTGGTCTCACCGGTTCTTGTTTTCATGACATGAAAACAGTATTTTTTGCAGATATGCCAATGCACTATAGTTGCTATTTTATTATGCCATTGTTTATGTTCAGTCTATGCAAATTTCTTGAAACAGTTAACCAGTTCTCTGCTTCTTTTCATTTGATGTCTATTGCTGTCTTTTTAATTCTTGCTTTCTATGTGCAATCAAAATTAGTCCCCCTCTTTCTTCACTTTTCCTGCTGTTAGCCATTGCCAAGTCTTGTTATTTGCTTTGCCTGCTAATTATTTTTTATGTACAATGTGATACTTTGCTTTATGTTTCTTTTCTGTTTTCATTTAGTCTTTTTTGTAGACCAGTTTGGTCTCTTCCCAACTCAGAATACTAGTTTCATTGCATCTTCTTTGCTGACCTTCAGATATTCTTCCAATGCCTTTTTTTCCTCTTCAACTGTCTGGTGTACTTGCAACATTTCATACCACCTATGCTTATTGGTATATAGAGTCTGTCAGTGTTGCTTCTTGGATGAAGGGCACAATTCATTATAATTATATTTTTGGTCTTCTTATACAAAGATTCTAGTTTTGTTTGAGTCAAGTCCACTATTCTAACTGTGTAACTATTGGAATTGCCCAGATAATAATTGCCTGGATGACATTTCCTCTACTGAGCTTAGACTTTAAGATCTTCATTCTCATATATTAGATGCATTCACTACTAACCTTCTTGACTTCCATATTCTTGATGTTAACAGCTTGAAGGAAGTCTACGTATTTATAGTGATTTTCTTCATCCAGACTTTTGATGTAATTTCTGTAAGGCATATTCAATTTTCACTATTTTTTTCACTGTTGATGGTAAGGGTAGCACATTTGCCCAGTGCAACTCCACTGTAATATTCTGGATCTATATATGGACATTGTTGAGCAGCAATTTTATTTCAAATGGTGTTTTTCCATTCACTTTTATTCAGATCATCTATGTAAAGGGGGTGGGATAGCCTGACAGATTATTCTGATGTCTGATAGACATGGCCTGACTTGTTCATTATCGCTGACAGAAAAATCTCTACAATGATAATCAGTAGAGTTGATATTGAGACTCCTTGAAATTCCCCTCTTGATGTTAATTTCTTCTAGTCTATCATCGTAGACCAGCAATTACGTCTTTCATTGTGCCCCTGATCTTTGCACAAAGCTTCCAATGTTTCTACTGTCTCTTGTTATTTATAGGTACTTGATTATCCAATAACAGGAGTCAAAAACTTTATTGTAGTTGGTCTACATTCTCTTTCAGTTTTCCAAAATCATCTTGTCATTTAGGAACTTATCTTTTGTTTCTGCGCTGTTTGGATGGTTTCCTTTCTGCTCAGATGGAAACAGCCACAACACCAGTTAGCAATTTATAAGTTATTGGTAAGCATGTCATTGACCTGGAATTGCCTGATTCTGCTCTTTTCATTGAAGAATTTTTCATTATCAGAAAGTTTTTGCTAAATGTTAAGCAATTTTCAAATTTATCTCATTGCAGTATGTTGTTAAACTGCTTGACAATGAGTATAGACCAGTCAGATGTTTCAACTAAAAACTATGTAGTCATTTTCACCTGGTGCTGACCAATTCTTGATTTTCTTTACCCTTTTCTCCACCATTTCTGCTGTTATTACAAGGTTTCTTCTTATTTCAGCTTCTTTTTCATTTTTATCTACATCCTTTATCCAAATGATAATCTTACTTAATTTCTTTGGGTTGTCCCATATCAATGCTCACAATTGTACCGTTTCTACTTTGTCTGGTATTGGACATTGTAATCATTCTATTGTTCCTCAATACCCAAAGACTCTACTATCTTATTTTCAAATCATTAGAGCAGAAGCACCTTTTTCAGGGCCACATGGCTGCTTCAGAAGCTACCCCCAATAGGCAGAACCATAAGTCTGGAAAAAGTTACCTTTAACTATTTATCTGACACATTTTATACATGTTCCTAAAGATTCCAAAACATTTCTTTTGAGGTTTTACACAACAGTACTAATCACATGCCTGTTTCCCTACCTCTTTAAATTTACATAAAATTTACCTAAATACTACTGGAAGGAAGAAATATATTTCCAAATCTGTTTTGCCTAAGGATACTATATGCCTGTGGGTAATACTATATATTCCATATATGCTTATGGTAAGCCAAGAGTTTAAGGCTCCAAAGTACAAAGTAAATTTGGGTTACCTATGGATAGGCTTGTCCACGAGCATATATGGTAAAACTTTTTAAAAGTACCCCTATATACTCACAAATTCGCTGAATCAAAATACCATTGTTAGGAATCTGTCTACCAATTACTTGGGTTGGCAATATATAAACCAACAATGTTTGTTTGTAGCTTTAAGACAAAATCACTGTATTGATTTATACTATATTCCGATTGGTTGATTATATTGCAAATTACCATAAGAGGGAGCTAGAGATCATAGCTTGCTATCACTGACATTTTGTCTCTCTAACATTCTGTCTCTCTGACATTCTGTTGCTATCTAAGGTTCTCTGTTGTATTTTACTGTGCTTATACTTTGATATTTTTGTTTACTGTAAATGACAAAGACAACTGGTAAGAAGACTTTGTAATTGGATATTCTTTGGACTGTAAAATGTATATGACCTGGACCATTTATTGGACTGTGCTATTTCTTAAAGTAAACTTTAACTCAATTTAGTGTATCTTTGTGTGACTGAATAATTATTCATAACTACTGTCATAAACGTTTCCATGTGCATATCCTTGTTACTTAAGGGTTATTCTGTACATATCATAACAACCATGAAAACTGTACCACCCATGGCTAAGCCAATTGTGAAAAACTGAAACAGAATGTTCTGGAAAACAGCTTTTACTGATATATGAAATAAAATAAACAAACAATCCTTCAGAATTAATTGAAAAAAATATGAAAATTTTGAGAGCTGGTTTATCTATGTGCAACCCAAAGAATGTCAGCTGGCAGGTGAGAAGGTGAGCTTTTTCTGCAGTAGACCCTGTTATGTGGAACATCCTCCTTACAGAGATTAGAATGGCCCCAATCCTGTAGGCATTCTGGTAAAGCTATGGTTATGGCTATGTTCCTAAGCCTGGGTTACTATATGAGCCAAGGCCCTGCCTCCTGGCTTTTTTGTTAATAGGCCAGATATCTTGTTTTGTATATATTTCAAACTTTTAATGTTCTTACTGTTTCAATACATTTTACTGTTTTATTGTTTTAAAATATTGTTTTTAAGGTTTAATAGTAATATATGTTTTGAATTGTGAGACATCAAGAGTCAATTGCTGAGATGAATGGCTATAGAAATCTAAATAAATAAATAAACCTATTTTTCATGGTATTTGGCTAAAAATTTGAAGGTTATATTATGTGTGGATGGCGTTATATGTGGAAATATATGGTACTTTTCATCTGTTCAGGAATCAGAAATCACTAATGCTGAAAAACAGCGAAGACAACAGCACAAAACAGTTGTAATTTGAACATAAAATACAAACACAAGAAAACACACCAACAAATTAACAAAATTTTGTTAATTTTGCAATTAACAAAAATGTTCAGAATGACCATATTTAAGAATTCATGTAATCTGACTGCACTAAAACTTACAGAGCCATTAGAAGCTTGATTTCCATCACTATTCTGCTATGTGGAAATGAAGATAGGTCATACCCTATACTCAAAATAATAAAAAAAAACATCAAACTGGTTTGGTCTTAAAAATTCCTTCAAACCAAAGTTAAAAAAGAGCTAATTCCTCACACAGAGATTTAAAAGCATAATAATAACTGTCTCTTAAAAAGATGATTATTTCTACTACCATTTTCTTTTGTTGGTTACAGAAGGATATTTAATAAATTATTAGAAACCAGATAAATTATTCAGAAAGAATTTACCATATTTTTCGCACTATAAGATGCACCTGACTATAAGATACACCTAGATTTAGAGGAGGAAAACAAGTAAAAAAAATACCAGGCAGAGCCTGAGAGGACCACAGATAGGTGTCCTCTCATGTGCCGATTGATTCCTGCCTATTGACTCCTGCACCGCGGAAAAGAGACAGAAGGGGCAGGCAATGACAAAGACAGAAAAGGCGGGATTCAGCACTGTAAAAGGACTCCACCATCATGGGCCAGCTGCTATTCACCAAAGGATCAGCATCAATGCAAAGACATTTCCATCCACTTTGGAGGGGGGGAGTGCATCTTATGGAGCGAAAAATAGAATATATCAATGATATCTTAAAGAAAAATTGTGCAATATAGGATAGTTTAGTTCATTTTTATTGACACTAGGACATAAGAGACAACATTTTTCCATATCTTATAATGCTTCCCTTATGTCAGCAGACAAAACCGACCAGAAATAGAAAGGAGCCATAATTTTCTTAAAATAAACAAATCTTTCGCAATCCTAAAGTATTTCCAGATTAATTCATCATTAATAACATTTGTCCCAAATTTTATACGAATGTGATATAAAGATAAAAGAATCTTTTATCAAAAGCAAACAATAATAATAAGAAATCCATCAAAATGTAATTTTTGCCTAAAAACATAATATGGATTTCTTGTATGAGGCTAGCTTTGATAGTAATCTGAAAACTGCACCTGTGATTTTGGAGTAAAATGTTTCTGAAAGGACTCCTGTTTTCACAGTAACTTATACTAGTCCAACGGTACCCCAAAGGACACCAGCTGCCTATGATTAACAACAGTACTAATGCAAAATATCCAGCATACATTGATGAAAGCCACAAAATATTTCCCTTGTTTGATACATTTAAATTTCTCTTTAGCCCACTCACTTTTGTAGCTGCTGGTTCCACTAGCCGCTGGCGATGCCGGATTGAGCTGAAATGGCTCTTCGGGGGTATCCCTTCCTGACAGTGAATAGAATGCATTGGGTTGGGGGTGGGGGTGGAGAATACAAGACAGGGAAGGATGAAATATGGGAAGGAAGGAATGGTAAATGATTGGAAAAGGGAAAGGGAGAGTATTTAACTAATATATATATGTATATATATATATATATAAACTATGTTTCTAAGAATTTAATACCAATAAAGGAGAATATAAAATAATATAACAATATTAATACTGAACAAATGTAGATACTAAGTACTATTCATACTATAATTGATATGACCACAATTCAGCCAACTCATGTGACTCTTCCTCTGCAGCCAAATATCTTCATACTTCTCAGTTAAGGATATATCATTTATATCTACTTGTAGCAGTTTTTTAAAAAATCACAGAACATTTTACTGGCCTCATGTGAAACTTATATATATAGTATGGACAGAACATGGTGAAACTAACTGGTTTCAGGCTGTCAAAGAGTGCAAGAAAACTGTATACTTCCCTTATTTATTTAGTTTACATACTGAATATATCTTAATAGAACCTGAATTAAAAGAAGGCGAATGTGATTTTAAAATTGGAGAAAGAAGCATCAATAACCTGCCATCCTGGCAATACCAGATAGTCAAAAATGCAAATGATGTGCAAGCTCCAGAATAAATGGAGCATGGTGAAAAATGAGATAAAATTAAATATAAATAAAACCAAACTAATGATAAGTGCAACAACCACCTTACAATTGATAACAAAGATATCAAAGTGGTGTGTCAACCTGCAAAACGACTTCAACTGATGCTATTCTTTCTCTTGCTTACTCCTACTTCGTTTATTGGTTGCCATTCATGGGGAGAGGGATGGGGGAACTTAAGAATGTAGTGCCTCAGCTGCTAGTCAAAACATTTACCAGCTGGTGTGTGAACCAAGGCCATGTCAACAGACACCCCTCGCTGAGCGGGAACCTATGGTTGAATTAACTGGCCCATGTGATCTAAAAGACACAGGGAGGTGGGGAATTTTTATTCTTTTAACTATCCCTAAGCATGGGAACCCTTTAGAGCAGGGGTCCCCAACCACTGGGCCCCGGACCGGTACCGGTCCGTGGATCACTTTGTACTGGGCCACAAAGAAATAAAAATAAAAAATAAAATAAAAATGGCGGCTTTCTTCGCCTTCGGTGAATGCTGCTGGGATCAGGGATCAAGAACACAAAGGAGAGAAGGGGAGGGATGAAGCAACCGAAGCCTGTCCTGCTCTCCGGCTCAGCGGCTTCAGTTTCCTCCCGCCTCGTTCCTCTCTCAGTCGCTCTCTCGATCCTCCACCAGCCCAGGAAGAAACTGCTTCAAAGAAGCCGGCAGGGTGGCTTTTCCTGTCGGCGCAGCTCCTCCAAAGCCGCCCGTGAGGGTTCACCCCCACCCAGCCGCCCGTGGTTTAATCCAGTGTTCCATTCTGCCGGCCTGCCTTCGTTTCTGGTTGTTTCGGAGCAGCTTTGGCTGAGAATAATAACTATTTGCCTCTTTTTCTCAGCTGAAGCTG
>BHEV01049785.1:0-31794 GCA_004319985.1 Emydocephalus ijimae | reverse complement strand
GCTCTTGCTGTTGTATCTGCTGTGAAACGGTTTCATGAATATGTATATGGACGAGCTTTTACTATTATTACCGATCACAAGGCTTTGCTGGGGATTACAGTGGGAGACAAGCCAACCCCCTCTATATTGTCACCTAGAATGACTCGTTGGTCGGAGTTCTTAGCTGCGTACAATGGTCGGAGTTCTTAGCTGCGTACAATTATAAATTGCAACACCGCCCGGGGAAAGCCATTCCCCACGCTGATGCATTGAGCCATGCCCCACTTCCGGAAACCGTCGACGACCCAGCTCCAACCCTCACGACACTCCAGATTGAAACCCTACATTCACCGCTGCTAACAACCAGAGACATCGCTATCGCAATGAAACGAGATCCTGTCCTGGTGCGAGTTCTCAGCTGGGTCAAACGAGGATGGCCAATAGAACAAACCCCTGACGACTTCACCCCTTTCAGAAACCAGCAAACAGAACTTTTCTTGCAGAAAGGCTGCATCCTATGGGGAGACAGAGTCGTCGTCCTAGAGAGGTTACAATGAGCAGTTTTGAAAGCATTGCATGACGGTCACCCCGGCATTGTGCGTATGAAAGCGCTCGCACGAAGCTACGCGTGGTGGCCGGGCATCAAGCAGATAAGCAGATCGAAGCCTGGGTGATGACTTGTCTAAAGTGCCAAGAAGTCAGCAGTGCCCCACCTAGAGCAACTCCAATGGAGTGGGAAACCCCCCGGGGGCTGTGGTCCCGCATACACATTGACTTTGCGGGACCTACTAAGGGACCTACGTTCCTCCTAACAGTGGATGCCTATTCCAACTGGCTCGAAATCCACAAGATGAAGACTACTACAACCGATTCAGTCATCCGCAAATTAAATAAGCTATTCGCAACACATGGACTGCCAGACATTTTAGTCTCCAATAACGGACCCCAGTTCATGGCCTTGGCGTTGGAACAATACTTAGCGGACCGTTGCATCTGCCATGCGCTAACCTTGCTGGCACACCCTGCGGCCAATGGAAGGGCCAAGTGCATGGTCCAATTTCTTAAAAAAGACTCTCCACAAGATGGACCATGGGGACATTGATGACAAACTGAACAGAATACTCCTACTCCAACACATCACCCCGCACAACGTAACCAACAAAACGCCAGCTGAACTGTTGATGGGATGCAGGCTTTGCTCCCACCTCGACTGTCTCCACCCAGCCTACGCGCCAGAGAAACCCTGTGGATCTAGCGGAAAGTGCCGCAAATTCAAGGAAGGCGTCTTAGTCTTTGCTAAAAATATTTCCGGCGAACCGTTGTGGGTCGAAGCAACCGTAACCCAAGACACTGGGCCCAGATCATACCACGTACAAACAAGGGACGGGAAAATATGGAAATGCCATATAGATCAGCTTCACTCTAGGTTGCAACCCAGTTCCCACTACTCCTGTGACCCTCAAACTGAGGGGGGAGGGGATGTCGAGGGAACCAAATTCGAGATGCTGGATGACAAAATCGAAGGAAGTCAGCATCCCAGCGCGTTACCTGAAGAAGAATCAGGAATGGGGGTTACCTCACCACAGAGAAATACCTCAACGGAGGCGAGCCCACAGAGACCGGAGGACAACAACGACAGAATCAGCGGCGCCGAGTCGTCCTGTGAGGATGCGGAACCGCCTGTACCAGAGAAATCAAAAAACGTTCCACCGAAACCGGACTACAGACAGGAACCGGTGGGACAGCGCAAATCTAATAGACAGTTGAAACAACCTGCATATCTACGGGATTACGTCACCCCACCCCTCAAACGGAACCTCGGGGGAAGGGGTGTTATGAACTAATAAAGGCGTTTGATAAAGTTTTAACAACCTTAAGTAAAAAGCAGGGTTCTAATCCTGCACTTTTGATTGGCCGATAATAGCAACATGNCGGTGGGACAGCGCAAATCTAATAGACAGTTGAAACAACCTGCATATCTACGGGATTACGTCACCCCACCCCTCAAACGGAACCTCGGGGGAAGGGGTGTTATGAACTAATAAAGGCGTTTGATAAAGTTTTAACAACCTTAAGTAAAAAGCAGGGTTCTAATCCTGCACTTTTGATTGGCCGATAATAGCAACATGGGATTGGTCCTTTCTGGGAAATCTGATTGGCTGTTAACAGGCCAACTCTCATTGGTTCAAGGGTTTAACACTTCCATGTTTTCATTGGCTAATAGGACAGCAGCCAACCCTATAAAAGGGCTGCTGCTGCCCTAGGTGATGGCTCTGTTCTGTATGCTTAATAAAGAGTTGAAGTTCACTGTTCACTGCCTCGTCTCCGTTCCTTGCATCCATGCGCAGAACTTAACACAATATAAATCTATAATTAGATAAAATGATTCAAAACAGCATGAAAACTTTTGAATTCTCTAAAATTCTTCATCCAACAAGGAGAAGACAATGTGAATCAAAACAATCTTTAAAAATTGACTGGATATTTAAGGTATGAGCTTTGCAGTGCAGATTTGGTCTCAAGAGAACCTTTATAGACTGAGAGCATTTGCTAGTAGTAGGTGTAATTGGTGTCAGGTTTCATTTAGCATTAAAGAAAAATAAATTTGGCAGCAGAAAAGTGATTAGTTCCCAATTCTTTTTTCACCATTAGGAAAGTACATAGCCATTTGTTTCTGGTGGAGAAAAGAAACAGTGAAGTTCTCTCCTGACAATTTTAACTTTTTCTATTAGTAGAAATGTTCCACCCGTATTGAAGCATTGGAAAAGACGGCTAAGTCTTTCTTAAGGATAGCACAATCACAGGTGATATCCCCTGTGAAGATGGCCTTAGTGCTAATTTCCTGACTTTAGCACTGTCCCATTGACTGTTTGCCAATAAATATTGGAAATTAAGGATTATTTTTACCATAGTTTCAGGGTGGGTTTTTTATGTGAGGATGAGTTTATGAGTTTATATTTAACTGTGTGTTGAGGGCTGGGCATTCTAGGATATGAGCAAAGGTGGGGAATCTGCAGATCACACGAAGATTTCAGACTTATTTTTTTCATTTCTTAAAACTTCTCAAGATCATCCTACCATTATGGCAATCTTAGATCAAGTAGTAGTTTGTAAGATATTTTTAACAAATTAAAAAGTGTTCTGCTGGCTGAATCAATTGTAGTATTTTGTCTTAACCCACTTCAAGCACTCCTCATCTAAACACAATTAAATCTGGAAATTTGGGACTGCCCCTTTGATGATATCATGCCACTTGAATTTACTTTAAAAAAATGGAATCCTAAATCTTATAAAAAATGGAATCCTAAATCTTATAAAAATTGGCTTGAGTCACCTCTGCACTTTCCACTACTAAACAATATCAGCTTTTTATGAAGCAAAACCATGATGTTCAAGTGGATATCCAGTATTTTTATTCTCACAATTCAATTGTCAATTTAAGGACATCCCAAGTCCCATGGGCCTTTCTTTCCATACTACTACAAGTATATAGATTCTCCTCCAAACATGAATTCACAATTTACCAGCAGAGTGGTACAGGCACAGAATATCTTTTCTTCATCCATCAGCTGGGTGCCTAGAATTCAGCTTTATCAAGATGTCTGATGACCACAGAGATTACAGGGGTACAAAGGAAAAGTCATGAGTTTCAGCTTTTTATAATTAGAGTGGTTCTTTTCTTATGCCTTTTTATTGCAGAAAGTGTCCATTTTACTGAATTGCTGCAGACTTGAAAGAAATAACAGAGTAAGAGAAGCATATCTGCCCTACTTTTAACATTATTTTAAAAACACAGTGCATTTTTACTGAATGTTACAGGAATTGAAGGTTGATAAGACTTGCTAGATTTTGGTTGACTTGCATCATTATAGTGGTTGAAAACACATATTTATGGCAGTTTTGGGGCAATTTTGATGGGTTGATTTTATATGATATCTAGATCTGATTTTTTTCCTCACACCCTATACTTTGGTTGGATGGAGGCAAGAACAATCACATTAAAATTCAAACGTAGCAGCAGGAAAAGAAAAGAGGTTTGCACAAAAGCTTGGCAAGGAACACTTCTCCAATCAAATATATCTCTCTCCAACACAAAATACCCTGAGAGATCCTAACTGGAATCTCATTTCCCTGAAGGCACCTTCATTACTATAAGTGATGGGCTGCTGTTGGCATAACGTGTTCCATTCTGTAGCCCGCATTTGGGGAAACATAAGATTTTGAAAAGCCAGCAAAAGTGTTTAGAAAAAAAGCAAAACACATCATTTTATGTTGTTAAATATCAGATATAAATATTAAAGCCCTTAAGGAGCCACTGCTGAAGCTATATTTGACAAGCTACATTTGACAAGCTACTTTGTGCAAAGACTTTTTCTCCGACTTTCCCCACAAGACAGCTATTGTCAAGGAATTATCAAATTGGAAAAGGCTCTTTATGCCAAGTGAGTCCAGTTCCCTGCTCTGTGCAGAAATCTAAATTAAGGTTAGATGACTGTCATGCCTGTCTCCCTGAACATATCCAGTAGCAAGGAGCCCATTGCCTCGCTAGATAATTGGTGCCATTTTCACACTACTTTCATTGGTAGGGTTTTTTTCTTTTGCGACTTTCAACTTTTTGCTCCACTTCTGTCTAATCCGAGGTAAAATTAACCAAACAATGTCTCAGAACCTGATGCCCACTAGATATAGTGAAATTCTGGGAGAGGAAGTTAAAAACACCTGCATGGTGTTCATCAGCATGGAAAAAGTCTATGTAGATAAAACAAGCTGTTTTTATGAGAGCAATGGAGAGACTAGGCATTCTGAGATAGTTATTTATTTCTTACACTTCATCCTGATTTTCATACATTTCAAGGCAGAATAAAATAAAAATAAAATAATAGCTCCGATCAACTGCATACGTGCTGAACATGTGAAGAGGTGTTTAATTTCTGAATGAGCATACACACTATTATGAAGCCAGGTTTTTTTTTTGCAGTGCCCTGACTCAACAGCAGTGACAAAGTAATTTAGTGCAGGTGAAATGGAAAATAGCAACGATCTTAAGTGTCCATGTAATTGTGCAGCTGCTTGAGAAAGCAATGTACTTGTTATATGAAAGCTGTTATATGAAAGAAAGTGAATTATTGTAGATGCTCTTTTATAAAATAATCACCTCACGAACAGAAGCACTGGAGTGGGTTGTTATGACCTTTAATATATTTTCATCCCAATCATTGTGTCAAGCTTTCTTATTGGGAAGGTCACCAAGGGCAGAAGGGATGTTGAGGAGTTTTTTAATGTGCTTATTTCTATCACAGAATGCCGTGCTATCGTTCCTGTAGGGAAATGTTAGTTTCAGATTCAAAAGGCACTGATAAACTTGGTTAAATTCATATAATGTCCATCTGCTTCTTGAAAAACAGTGCAATTTCCATACCTGCAACTCTGTGCAACAACATACTAATTCCCAAAGTAATTCTGAAATCCTCTTAAGCATTATGAAATATCAGCATTACAGACACAATAACAATTTCACCACCATGAACAAATGTTCATATACCAAATAGGATTCAATTCAGCAATTCAGAACATGGTTCACTTCATCTCAGAACATACATACATGACCCCCGACCCCCACCGCTGCCTCTTTCATCAGCCCTGGATACAATTTAAGGCTGAAATTTAAAATTCAGCTTGAAAATTCAATTCTCCCTTTCTCCTTTATAGCTCCTTATAATTGGAGATAAGAAGCTTTAAGAACAATTCTTTTTCATGTTTGATAGAAATGAATAATTCTTAAAGTATTGTGATTGAAAAACCAAACCCCTTTTACTTTATGCTATTTCTGAGTGAACGAAGGTTCATCAAGTTTTATATAAAGTTCACAGATAAATTGAACAACAGAATTCTTTCATATGGTAATCTTATACCAATAACTGCTCCATTTCTCAATAAGTGAGCATTCCTTTCCAAAATTTGAGGTTTGTTAACTATTGTTATTTGGCTGGAAGGTTCTCAGATGAACAGATATGAACTACTACATGTAAGAATCTCCTATCTGTGTGAGAGAAATAAATGGCCATGTACCAACCAGGTTTTCCCCCTAGCAAACCAAAACCTCAGTGATTGTTTAAAGAATCTTGAGTTGTAGATGCAGGTGAAACTCGAAAAATTTGAATATCATGCAAAAGTTCATTTATTTCAGTAATGCAACTTAAAAGGTGAAACTATTATATGAGATAGACTCATTACATGCAAAGCAAGATAGTTCAAGCCGTGATGTGTCATAATTGAGATGATTATGGCTTACAGCTCATGAAAACCCCAAAGCCACAATCTCAGAAAATTAGAATATTGTGAAAAGGTTCAATATTCTAGGCTCAAAGTGTCCCATTCTAATCAGCTAATTAAGCCATAACACCTGCAAAGGTGTTTAAATAGTCTCTCAGTCTGGTTCAGTAGGAATCACAATCCTGTGCTGACCTGATAGTTGTGCAGAAAACCGTCATAGACACCCTCCATAAGGAGGGACAGCCTCAAAAGGTAATTGTAAAAGAAGTTGGATGTTTCCAAAGTGCTGTATCAAAGCACATTAATAGAAAGTTATGTGGAAGGGAACAGTGTGGAAGAAAATGGTGCACAAGCAGCAGGGATGATTGCAGCCTGGAGAGGATTGTCAGGAAAAGGCCATTCAAAAGTGTTGGGGATTTTCACGAGGAATGGACTGAGGCTGGAGTCAGTGCATCAAGAGCCACCACACATAGACAGATCCTGGACATGGGCTTCAAATGTTGTATTCCTTTTGTCAAGCTGCTCCTGAACAACAAACAACATCAGAAGCGTCTTACCTGGGCTAAAGAAAAACAGAACTGGTCTGTTGCTCAGTGGTCCAAAGTCCTCTTTTCTGATGAAAACAACTTTTGCATCTCATTTGGAAACCAAGGACCCAGAGTCTGGAGGAAGAATGGAGAGGCACACACTGCAGGATGTTTGATGTGTGAATTTTCCACAGTCTGTGGTGATTTGGGGAGCCATGTCATCTGCTGGTGTTGGAACCTTTTCACAATATTCTAATTTTCTGAGATTGTGGATTTGGGGTTTTCATGAGTTGTAAGCCATAATCATCGCAATTATGACAAATCGCTGCTTGAACTATCTTGCTTTGAATGTAATGAGTCTATCTTATATATTAGTTTCACCTTTTAAGTTGCATTACTGAAATAAATGAACTTTTGCACGATATTCTAATTTTTTGAGTTTTACCTGTATATTACAAATAAAATAAATTGAAATACATTTCAGGATAAAAAGTATTGTTTCTTTCTTAAATAAACTTTATGTGGCATGTTGTCTTTATTCTTCAATATATACTATATAAATCATTTGATATACTGTTTTGTTGACAAAACAAATGATTACTATTACAACAACCAGATTTCAGTTTTCTTATTCAGACATTATAAAATCAAATATTAAAAAGACAAATGGCATATGTGGTGTTATGGATCCAAAGGTTACTTTATCATTTTTTCCCTAACTATTCCAAACTTGTACACTTTTGTATTTCATTTTCAAGATGTCCTCTTATTATATTAGACATTCATTTGCTGGGAAAGAAGTAAAACTTCTGCTTCATGAGGATATTTTAAATTATTTGCTTTAGTTTCAAAGTTGCCCATACAATATAGGAACATTATAGTTAAAAGGACACATACATAGCGGTTACTACTGGAAAGTAGAAGGAAAATGAATGAGGAAATGCATTTTCCATTTGTAATGTATTGGGATTAAACTACCTTGTTAATATTTGTTAATTCCTTCTTCTTCTTTGAAATACTGTTGATAATTAAGCAGAGTTTACTAAACACTTAGGCAAATAAGCTCTGACAGCAGTTCTATGCTAGCATATTTTAAATGGATTATTTGAGCTATTCCCTCTTTCCCAAGGAAAAGCACTGTAACATAGTACAGTGGTGCCTTTCTTATTTTTTAGCTGATAAATGCAGGTGTTAAACCCATTAACATTTCTAATCCAGTTTGAAATATTGTGAAGTTTCAATTTATGAAAGTTAACATAAAACTTGGTGAGGATAACTGCTGTGCTAAAATTAGAACTACATGCAAGATCAAACATATCTTGGCCTTGCATTTAAATCTATAATTATGCATTTTGATGAGTTTTTCATGTCTCTATAAAGTTGCTGTCTAATCAGAATTCAAATTACTTTGTCTCCAATTGTTTCTGTATCTGTATTCTGCAACACACTCCAAGGTTGGTCCCCTCTTAGTTTGCAACTGGCCCAAATATGATTTTTTTTTTTAATTTTTACTGAAATTTTTGTCTTCTTTTTCAACCAAGCTTCAAAACTGTTCTTACATATAGAAAGGACACACAACTAGCATAACTTTAAACTTCAAGTGTGTTTACCAATGGATCTGTGGTTTGACTGCATGGAAGTTTCAACTGACAACAAATTGCTCTAAATAGGATTAGGAACAAAATGCAACTGGACAAACGGCTATTGTCTTTGCACAAAACTATGTGGTTTTCACAAATGCTGTGGCACTCAGTTGCTACAGAGCCAGAAAAATTTGATAATCATGCTTTAACTCATGCTTGGTAATACAGACTTAGAATCAGTGAGTGATTCTGAATATCATCAGAAGATATAATGTGGATTTTTTTTTAATATGAATTGTACCAAATAAACTATAGTGGGTCTAGATTGTTGCTGAGTCACTAAGTTGAGTCATTAAGTTATGTCCAACTCTTCATGACCCTATGCACTACAGCATGCCAGGCTGCCCTGTTCTTCATGGTCTTGTGCAGTTTGCCCAAATTCATGTTCATTGTGTGAATGTCACAATCTAACCATCTCATCCTCTGCTGTCCCCTTTTCCTTTTGCCTTTCATCTTTCCCAATATCAGGGTCTTTTCCAATGACTCCTTGTTAGGTGGCCAAAGTATTTGACTTTTAGCTTCAGTACCTGTGCTTCTAAAGACTAGTTGTTGATCAATTGTTTTTATTTTCATTATTTCATTTTATAATGCAGGATTGGCTGTCTGTCAAATGATTCAATTCCTTGCAAAGCATTTGTGAATATAGCTACTCCTAGTTTCTAAAAAACAGCTACTTTACAATGCCAAGAGATATTGAATTAATTGGGGTATGAAATTCTACAGTCTCAACATAAATGTAGCATAAAAATTAAAATGTAACTCTGTAATTCTGTAAATTGGAGGCGTGTCAGATATGTGCAAGGATCTCTAAAGGTCAGGTAAGGACAAAAGAGAAATGATGTAAAGTAGGATCAGAATGCCATAGTCCTAGGATAGCCCTAGAATTCAATGACAGACTTTAATCGTCTTAATTTAACTGTTTGGAAGGTTTTTTAGATCTTTTTTTATATTGAAATATTTTGCCTTAGAGTGAATTACTCTTATTAGGTGATTAATGTTCATGTCTTAACATTCATGTCTTCATGAAGCTTAATCTTCATGTCTTATTTCTAATACTTCTCTTGTTCATCCCCCTATTGAAATCATATGTGTGAGTTGTGTAGCTTCCAAATCATAAGCCACAACCCCAAATTCTATCACATTCTGGTGCCTGAATTCCAAACCCCACTCAGTCACCAAATTAAGCCAATGTGTTTAGATTTAAATTGATTAAATTCTAACTACATAGGGCTGCAACTGGATGACAATTTCTTTCTTAGAAATTCTGGGTAGTATATTCAATCAGATCAGATTAAATGAGGTTCCCTTGATACATGAGGAAATAGCTTCAGTTTTCTAATTTGTGCCCGATGGTTGTTTGTACTTAAATGTGATATTAAGGTCAAGGTCTTACATGGTCATCTTGCACACCATAAATTCATTACTCCATTTTAATTCACAAAGCAATGCAGCTGAGAACAAGCTATTTTATCTTTCACCCTGAGTTGCAAATGGAATCTATCTTCTTTTAATTTTTTTTTTCAAAGAATGACTCTGGAGAACAGATTATGAAGAAATAGAAGGTTATGATACTTGGATATTCAGTATTTGTATTCAAACCCTTCACTTGACTCTCCTCCATTGCTTATGACAAAGTTAATTATTTATTCATTTATGCAATACCATCCAAATGCATGGTGTTTTACAAACTAACAATAAACAAGCCCCAACCCAGAGATATTTACAAACTAACATTTGCCAGAGAATTGGTAACCTATGTAGCTATTTATATTTGTTATCCTGCAGCTATAATTCTAATTGTAATTACTGAGATTTAAATAGCTGTATGATCCTTGCTTTGTTTACAATTATTATTTCTGAACAGTAATTCAATTCACTTCCCACACCCTTATTACTGCCTTTGGCAAATGTAGTTTTAGTAAGATGCTTAGTCACCTTGTGAGGTCTACCATCCTCAGGATTCTGTTGCATGATGGGAGCTTTGCTTTAAAAAGCTGCCATTGCATTGTTTGCAGGAACCATTCAGCTGAAAGACATGCCATAGAGTTAGTCTCAGTTTTTTCATTAGCACTGTCATCTGCCTGTCAATCTTCATATTTACCAGGAAGAAAAACCACTACCCCCCACAATGTGCTGAATGCTAAAGCATTGTAATGTCAGAGGACCATGAGATGGGTAATGGTTTATGATAGAAATAAATCATTTGTAATAGCAAACCTGGAGATTTGCAAGCTTTTGTAAGGAATATATCTTGCCAGAGTTATGACTGTCAGATTTCTTGAATGCATCAGTTTGATAAAGCACAGCTTTATTACATATAATCATGTACCGAGACAGGGAGAAGGTTTGTGCATTTTCCATATTTTGGGGGTAGGGAGGAGATAAGACATCATAAAAAGACAGCTAAATTAGTTTTCTGTGTTTTTATTAAGAGGTTAGTCTTTTCAGTGTTCTGAAGCATATAACATTGATCACTCATCACATTAATGTGTAAAAGCCATCTAAAATAAGATACTTGCCTTTGTAAAAGAAGGTACTTGAAATGCAGACATCTCTGAATTTAATAATAGTGTCTTTTCAGAGTACGAATAAGTGAACAGTGCAGAATTTCTGTGTAGGAACATTGTTATAGGCTTTGAAAATAGCCTACATAATCACTACACCAAAAAAGATGTTATTGTTTTAAGAATTTGTATAAACAAAATAATGATTTTCCAAGAATACACATGCAAAAAATTTGGGGAAAAATCCTAAGGGCTCTTGTAAGAAAATAGCACTCTAATTATAATCATAGGGGTATGTCAATAATTTAAGTTCCAGTTTCAAGATAAATGTGGCAACAGAACAAGATTCACACATGGTTCTACCTCAAAGAAGACCAATATGGGGTAGATAAAGCCACTGCTGACATTAATCCTGCTTCAGTAAAATCCACCTGCCCTCATATTTATTTATTATTATTATTCTGAATATTTATTACAGTGTCAGAATTAATTATGTGTTGGAATAAAAGCAAAATGAATGATTGGGGATTATTTTAAGTAAATAATGTTACTTATATTTTATTCAGATCTAAACCCATTGGGAAAATGAAGATGAACTTCATAATCAATCTTTTCAGTAGACATCTATGTTAAACCACTGAAATGGTGATACCCCACCAAAAAAACCCTCATTGCTGATTGTATAACATCTTGCTAGCTACATCCATCAGTATATGCATGGAGATAGGTATAGCTATTGATAAGCACACACATACAAACCATGGATAATAATCAGGGGTGGGATTCAAATTATTAACAACTGCTTCTGTGGGCATGGCTTATGTGGTGGGCGTGGCTTGGTGGTCATGTGACTGGATATGTGGCTTGGTGGTCATGTTATTGGCTGGGTATGGCCAACTCAATGTCACTCACATCAAGGCATGTATCTCCTCACCTGGCCTCTCATGACTGTGGGGATGCTGCAACAGTCATAAATGTGAAAAATGGTCATAAGTCACTTTTTTCAGTGCCATTGTAACTTTGAATGATCACTCCACACAAGCAAAGCATCAGCAAAGGAGGGGGGAAAAACTCCACAGATGTTCCTGAGACAGGAAGTCTAGTCCTGCCAAGAATGTAATAAGGGTTAATGGAGAGGCAGTTTCCATAAGCAACACCAGAATGTTTCCTTCCTGCCTTCCTTACAGGATTAGGCCAGTAATTTCTTCTAACAGCCAGTTCTCCGAACTGCTTAAAATGTTAACAACCTGTTCTAGCGAATAGTTGTGAACTGGTAGAATCCCACCCTTGATAATAATTATAAATATGGAGAAAATAATGTATGGTGATGTTCGATGTTGTTCCAACTAACATGATTATCTGAGAAACTGGCATGCCGTTAAATAACAACTTAAGTAAATATATTATTACTCTCTCATTTGATTTTCCCCTATTAGTACAATGAGTGTATGTTTTCTCTGCTGAAATGTTTAGATGGAAACATTATGAAGCATCTTTTTTTCCTCCACTGTTGGGTTGTTTAATGTTTCTGCACTTCTTTTTGCAAGGGCTTGTCTGACATAACCTGTTTCTTCCCCAAGGTCTCTGTTTTAAAATATTTTGTGAGGTCAAAGCATAAGAAGTATAAACTTCTGGCTCTGTACTAAAATTCCTTCATCTTCTGCCAACTATCACTGTCTAGAATATGAATGTACGGGATAAACATAATACATGGAGTTCGAATTAGTTTTTCAAAGACTTCTATAATTACTGAAAGGATGCCAATATTTATCCAAATGGTTACAAGGCTTAGGATTTTAATAACCTTTTAAATGCCTAACTATTTTCATAGTCTTCCTATTTTTTGAGATAATATTTGACAATAATTTTGAAAGATAGTAGAAATATATTTATTTAACTCTGTCCATGAAATAAACATCAATTGAACCAGCACTTCAGAAGTACCATCTTATTTCACCTAAGTCCAATTTATTTTTTAGATTGATGTAGATAGTCTGCAATTGACTTTCCTTTTGCAGTTTTTAAAGTCCCTTTGGTCTTAACTGTTGAAAATGGATAGATGAAAACTCTTTCTGAAGTGAAGAGCAAATGCTATGGTGCTGACCTTAAACTATGTCACTTTAAAAAAAAAATCAAGTATGATTTCTTTTTAAATAAAAAAGAGCTGGTGCCAGTCTTTTGCCACTCTCTGTTCCCCCAAATTTTAAGTGTAAGTATTATTTGCTTGTTTATTTTCAATATTAGATAAGTATGTGAGCCATTAACCACAAAAAAGCTTCCACTTCTGAGGCTGTAAATTTATGCCCACCTGAAATAAATCTTACTGAACTAAACTGGACTGATTTCTAACTTGACACATAAAGAGCAGTACTTTTTCTGTAATCCTACTCCTAGCCTTCCTACTTTCAGAAATGAAATTCAATCACCACAAAACATTTTCTGCTTAGGTATATTCTGTTGCTGAGAATTAAGTAGGTCATCTAAACAAGGACACAGACAACATCCTCCTGAAAGTAACCAGGTATAGATCAGTTTAGATCTGCTTATAATTCTATAATTCTGCCTATTCCATGCAGAAGTAATTTGTGTAATTTGTGGAACAATATGTTTAACTCAAATAAGCACAGACAGGTCTTTAATTATGTTACTTGCCAGGATTCATGGCAGAGCTATCCCAGCCATATTGCATAGTTTGCCAGTGCCAGACAAGTTGAACCAATGAGAACAGACTGCATGCCATGGTATACGAAAAGCAATTCAGATCCACAAAAAACTGAAGGAGATGAGGTCACACCAGAGGTGAGATTCTATTGGTTCGGACCGGTTTGGGGAAACCGGATGTTACATTTGTATCTGGTTCACTGAACTGGAATTTGAACCAACCAGCTGTCCCTGTCCACCCTGCCCCTCCCCTTCCAAGAGTCTCCACGTGGCCCATTTTCAATGCAAGTGCAGGGTCCACACTGAGGCTCTTGGAGGCAGAAAAACAAGCCTTCCAGAAGTTGGGAAATTGGCCTGTTTCTGGCTTCTGGGGGGCTTCCAGAGGCCAAGGAGGCCATTTTCGCCCTTCCAGAGGCCCAAGGAAAGCCTCTGGACTCTTGAGAAGGCAAAAAATGACCCTCCTGGAAGTTCTGATAGGCCACGCCTACCCAGCAACTGGGCAGCAAACCGGTTGCTGGGATTTTTGAATCCCACCCTTGGGTCACACATTCCTCTTGAAGATTGTCCAGATGTGGTAATCAGACCAAAAAGGCAGATTTGTACTCAGAGCTATGTGAAACAGGAGAGAGAGCAATAGGAAAGTGCACACACTGACTAATCTCTCACCCTTGCTCTTTCCTGAAAGTAGGGCTTTTTTGTTCAATTTGCAACTGAACAAAAGTGGGTTAAGTGTTCTGTTACATTTGGAGCATGGGCAAGAAAGAATGGAGACAAGCCGTTGAAACGGTGAACTTCAACTCTTTATTTACATGGTGTGACAGCTCAAAAAGGACGGCTGCTATAGCCTTCCTTATATAGGCAACCCATTAACTATTCAACCAATAGCAATCCAGGAGCACTAGCTCCGTTGACCAATGCGAATGGCCCATTAATGGCCAATCAGATTCTCCTGAACGGACCAATCCAATCCTTCCATAAACAGCCAATCAGAAGTGCAGGGCCAGAACCCTGCACTTGACTTCAAGCTCAAGATAACTTTATTTAACATTTATTCATTCACAACACACCTTCCCCCTGGCTTCTGTTTACGGGGCACGGTCACGTAGTCCTTGAGGTAGGACGGTTGTTTTATTAGTCTTTTTGATTTTCGCTGTGCGTCTTGCATTTGGCTGCACTCTCGCTGAGGTGGATCATTGTTTGGCGAAAGGGGTGCCTCTGGTTCAGAGTTCGTGTTTCTGTTGTCACCAATATCTTCAGCAACTCCCTGAGGTGAACTTACTCCCATCCCTGGTTCCAGTTCCCGTGTCTCTGTTCCGCTATCGTTCCCTTCAAAGGGATTTTCCTCTAGTTGAAATTCATCTTCCTCTGTATCTCCCCCCCCCTCAGTTTGGTCATAAGGGAGTTCGGAATTGCCTGACTGCAGCTGTGATCATAGTTGATCAATATGGCACTTCCAAAGTCTATCGTCAGGGCACTGTACAAGGTATGATCTTGGGCCGGTTACATGGATTACCGTCACTTCTACCCACAGTGAATCACCCGATAGGTTTTTAGCATACACCAAATCGCCTACCTGGAAGGTACGGCATCGGCTGCTGGATCCAAATGGTTTTTCCATTTTGTAAGCTGGATGTAACTGGTCGAGGTGGGAGCGGAGCTTCTGTCCCATTAGCAGTTCGGCGGGAGTTTTGTTGGTGACGCTGTGAGGTGTGATGTGCTGTAGAAAAAGGATTCAGTTGATTTTCTTGTCGATGTTGTCGTAGTCTATTTTTTGTAGCATTTTCTTGATGAATTGAACCATGCGCTCAGCCCTACTGTTGGCCGCAGGATGCGCAGGTGAAGTGAGCGCATGTTGGATACCACGGTCGGCCAGGTATTGCTCAAAGGACAGCGCGGTAAATTGGGGCCCGTTGTCAGATACCAGAACGTCTGGTAATCCGTGGGTTGCAAACAGTCTTTCCAGTCTTTTGATGACCGCTTCTGTGGTCGTGTTCCTCATATGGTGGATCTCGAGCCAATTCGAGTAGGTGTCTACGGTTAACAAGAAGGTGTGGTCTTTGGTCGGCCCAGCAAAATCCAGATGGATACGGGACCAGGGTCCCCGTGGTGTCTCCCATTCGGTTGGGATTGCCTTTGGTGGGGTGTTGCTTACTTCTTGGCATCTATGACAAGCTTTAACCCAAGTCTCGATTTGCTTGTTGATGCCTGGCCACCATGCGTAGCTTCGTGCGAGGGCTTTCATGCGCACAATGCCGGGGTGGCCATCATGCAAGGTTCTAAGTACTGCTTGTTGGAGTCGCTCTGGGATAACGACTCTATCACCCCAGATGATACAGCCCTTTTGAGAAAACAACTCTGTTTGTTGACTTTTCAATGGTGCGAAGTCATCTGGTATTTGGTCCAATGGCCATCCGTGTTCCACCCAACTGAGGACTCGCGCTAAGGTGGGGTCACGTCTTGTTTCTCTCACGATATCACGGGCGGTTAATGGCGGTGTGTGAAGTGTCTCGATCTGCAATGTGGTTACTGTAGGCGCGGGGTGGTCGAGAGTCTCTGGAAGTGGTGCTTGACTCAATGCGTCGGCATGGGGAATGGCTTATCCCGGGCGGTATTGCAGCCGATAATTATAAGCAGCCAAGAATTCTGACCAGCGAGTCATCCTGGGAGATAATATATAGGGAGTCGGTTTATCTCCGGCTATTATCCCCAGCAACGGTTTGTGGTCAGTCATGATAATAAAAGCCCAGCCATACACGTACTCGTGAAATCTTTTGACAGCAGACACAATCGCAAGGGCTTCTTTATCAATCTGGCTATAATTTTGCTCGGTTTTTGAAAGCGTCTTTGAAAAATAGGCAACAGGGGCTTCGCTACCATTCGGCAATACGTGGCTCAAAATGGCGCCCACTCCGAAAGGCGATGCATCACACGTGATATTTAATGGCAAGGTCTCATTGTACTGCATGAGTACAATGAAGTCAGTAGTTTTTTCACATTACGGAACGCCTGCTCTTCTCTATGACCCCATACCCAAATTGCTTTTTTGTCCAGTAAACGATGTAAAGGTTCAGCGACAGTTGCTTTGTGCAGCAGAAATACGTTATAAAAGTTGATAAGGCCTAGAAATGCCTGGGGGTCGGCCTTATTCCAGGGTCTGGGAGCATTTTTTATTGCTCTTAATTTACTGTCGGTAGGGTGAATGCCCTGACTGTCAATTAAATACCCTAAAATTCGACACGATCTGTACACAGTTTACACTTATTCTTTTTCACTTTAAGACCTGCGTCTTTGAATTTCTGTAGAACTAATTTTAAACGATCCCATAAGATTTTTGTAGTAGGGGCAGCAATTAACACATTGTCAAAATAGGGGACCACGCCTTTAATCCCTTGTAGTAGCCTTTCCATAAGGCTCTGAAAGATCCCTGGGGCTACACTGACTCCAAACTGGAGCCGGGTACATTTAAAGGCACTTCGGTGCGTCACAATCATCTGGGCCTGTGCCGTTTTTTCATCAACTGGTAGTTGTTGATATGCCTGAGCTAAGTCTAGTTTAGCGAAGACTTTTCCGCCCCCCAGGGAATAGAGGAGGTGCTGCACTACCGGCACTGGATTTGTGTTTTGCTGCAGGGCGTGGTTCAGGGTAGCCCGGTAGTCCCCACAAATTCTAATTGAACCATCCGGCTTAATGGGTGTCATGATTGGGGTCTCCTAGGGAGAGTGATCGGTTGGCTCTAGCACTCCCTGGGCTATTAACTTATCAAGCTGTTTGTCGATTTTCGGCTTTAGGGCAAATGGGACTCGACGGGGCTTGAGGTGGATGGGAGCTATTTTGGGATTAAGGCTGAACGATATCGGGGTCCCCTTGTACTCTCCTAGCTTTTCCGTGAAGACGTCCCTGAATTCATGGACGAGGTCCTCCTCCCAGTCACTGCTGCCGATTCGGTTAATGCCTGCCACTTCAATGCCGAGTGGCGTGAACCATTGGAGGCCTAGCAGGCTAGGCCGATCTTTGTCAATCACAGTCAGAGGTAAGTACGCTGTGCGGTTCTTGAATGAGACCCGGACTCGGCTGGATCCAACGACTGGAATCCGATTCCCCTGATAGTCTTTAAGGATAAGTCTTTGGGAATGGAGGTCTTGGCACCAGATAGTAGGAATGAGTTGCTTGAGGGTCCTCCAGGAAACAATCAAGAGGGACAATCCCGAGTCGACTTCCATTTGGCAAGGCTGATTTTGGATGGCCACTGTAATTCGGATTTTCTTGGCATCCAAGGAAGAGTCGTGACCGATAGTGATAGTTTGGTGAGCCTCTTCTCACTTCATGGGGCAATTTAAGGTTCGGTTTCTATAGGAGTGGTTTACTAGTTCTCACCTTACAGGACGGTTTCCTGTCGATTGGCGATAGTTAGCCCCCTTTGAGGCCTGGCCAGGTCCTTGGAAGCTTCGGCAGACCCTTCCGATGTGGCCTCTCTTCCCGCACTCATGGCAGAGTGCGTCGCGGAATTTGCATTTGGACCTGGAATGGTTGGCCCCACAGTCAGCGCATGGGTGTAGAGACTTCGGGTACTGGTCCCGATCGGACCGCAATCGATGGACCTTTTCTTCGTCGCTGTCTGACGACGAAGAGAGGTCCTCATGGTGGGTCGTCAGAAGCTGTCCTTCTGACTTGGGTGAAATTTCGCCGGTCAGTTGGTGTACCGGAGCGCGGTTTCGACGCAGTTGGGCAGCTGACTTCCTGGTTGCTTCTGCTGCAGTAACATCCGCGATGGCATTGGCAAGGCTGATGTCGCCTTTCACCATCAGCTTACTCTGTACGTTTACTGCATCTAGTCCCAGGACTATTCAATCTCTCAAAGCCTCTTCCAGGTCAGCGAACCCGCAGAGGCTTCCCAGGTTTCAGAGGTCTGCAACGAAATCGGCAATGCTCTCTCCTTTCCGCTGGTTTCTTTGGTAGAATTCGTGCTGCCTTACAAGCGTTGGTATGGTCGGTGCATAGTGGGCCCTCAGTAGGGGTTCGAGAACGTCCCAGTCCATAGCCTTCACTTCAGCCAGTTTCGCCAGGGCCTTGGCCATCTTGAATACGGTTGGCCCGCAATGCGTTAGGAATACCGCCCGTTTCTTCCCGGTTGTGGCATCCTTCAAATTGTTAGTTTCCAACAACATTTGGAAACGATCCATGTAGGAATCCCAGTCCTCTTGCGCTGGGTCGAACGGAGCGGGTGGTATGATGCCACCGGACATGGTTCCGCCATTGTGCGTTTTCAGTCACGTGCTCGGTTATTTTCTTCTTTGTTCAGTCAGCTCTGACGTCTCCATATCCCACCTTCATCGCCAGTGTTACGTTTGGAGCATGGGCAAGAAAGAATGAAGACAAGCCGTTGAAACGGTGAACTTCAACTCTTTATTTACATGGTGTGACAGCTCAAAAAGGACGGCTGCTATAGCCTTCCTTATGTAGGCAACCCATTAACTATTCAACCAATAGCAATCCAGGAGTGCTAGCTCTGTTAACCAATGCAAATGGCCTGTTAATGGCCAATCAGATTCTCCTGAACGGACCAATCCGATCCTGCCATTAACAGCCAATCAGAAGTGCAGGGCCAGAACCCTGCACTTGACTTCAAGCTCAAGATAACTTTATTTTACATTTATTCATTCACAACATGTTCCTAGATCGGGGGTCAAATTCAAGGCCTGTGGGCCAGATCTGGTCCATGGGATACTTATATCTGGCCCAGGGGTCTGCCCTGGGAACAGTGAAGTGAAGTGGGCCCATGGTGCTTCTGCCAGTGAAAATGGAGCAGCCATCTCAGGCTCTGTTTTCATTGGCAAAGGTCCTTCACTTGGCAGGTCCTTCACTTTTTGCCTGCATAGGATTAGCAAAACAAACAAAACAAAATGAGAAATGGCTCCCCTTTTGAGCATCCAAGATGGGACAGTAAAGGAGAAAGGGAAAGAGGAAAGACAAAGAAAAAGAAGGAAAGATGGGAAGAGAGCTAGGAAGGAAAAAGAAGGAAAGAGGGGAAGGAAGAAGAAAGGAGAATAAAAAGGGAAGGAAAGGAAGGAAGGATAACAGATAACAGATAATCAGAGTTGCAAGGGACCTTATAGGTCATCTAGTCCAACACCCCACCCAAGTGGGAGAGCCTACACTATTTCTGACAAATGGCAGTCCAGACTTGAAGGTCTCAAGTGAAGGAAATTATAATGAGAGGGAGGGAGGGTCTGGGGGAAATTCTGCCTTAGTACTTGGCCACATCAGGTGTCCCTGACATGAGTGATGTTGAACTGGCCACACCCACCACACCCACTCCCACCATGCCCCCCCAGGTCAAACACAACCCTGATGTGACCCTCAATGGAATCGAGTTTGACACCCCTATCCTAGATGATAGACTTATCATTTAGGAAGAGAAATAGACTCCATTACAGAGATTGGAGAAACAGAATCAAATCCTGGACTTAGAAGCATAGTCCTTCCATGGCTCTAATTCTGATCTTTGAATGTAATTCTTTACTATAAACTATATGGTTTAATCCAACCCACCCAGAGGTGGTATTCAACAGGTTCTGACCAGTTCTGGAAAACTGGTAGCGGAATTTTGAGTACTTCAGAGAACTGGCAAATCCCACCTCTGACTGGAGATTTTATAGTATCCTTCCCCTGCCACGCCCACCAAGCCACATCCACAGAACCGATAGTAAAACATTTGCACCCACCCTCTTTAAATATTATGATCATCCTTTGACTGAGGATAAGAGAAACTTCAGAGCAGTGTTTCTCAACTTCAGCAGTCTTAAGATGTTTGAACCCAACTTCCAGAACTCCAGAACCAGTGTAAAGTTGCTCAGATTGAGAAATGCTACCTTACATAATGGAATTAGAAGAAATGGGCCAACATTCTCCATACGAGAACCATGATATTTCCAGGTTCCAACCATGATATTTTCATCTGCTCTTCCCATTTGTCAGATTGCTGCTCACACAAATGACATGACCATCAACTCTTTCATCATGAGCATCTGTGGGGACAAGACAGGCAGAGGATTCTCTGTACACTATTTGTGTCATTTGCATGATAATGTCACCACAAATGTGACCTCTTTATTACTCCATTGCAGCTTCTAACAGAAAACTATGTCTTAAACTTCCAGCCTTCTCCCGGGACTTTCCTTCTGTTCCTTAATGCATTTGTAATGGATTTCTTTTTATATATATTTCATACAGTATTTATTCTAGATGTTGCATGCCTTTACATACTTATTGCATATCATGTTCATTGATAGCCCTGCTAGTTTGTCCAGATGGCATAGTCATCTCTTGCCAACTCTGTTTTCAGCTTATTATTTTATTTAGCCCAAGTCTCTGGAATTGGCATTAGAGCTCATAAACAGAGTGGAAGGTCTCCAGATCCCTCCTTGTTGGCACCCTCACCGTGCCCTGGTTTAATAACTTGGCTGCATGGAAAGCAATTTTCCATGTAAATGGAAAGCAATTCCCCCCCCCTCCTCCTTATAGAGCATTAGCAGAGCCAGACTGCTTGACCTAGCAAATTGTCAAGAGAGTTTAGCTGTGGAGAGATGGTTATAGGAAATGTAACATTTGGAGAAATATAGGTTTCACAATATTCCATCCCGACTTTTTACCATTTTAATACTGGAGTCTATGCAGCATAAACATGCATTTTACTTTCAACTCCACATTTAAAAGAAATAAATTGTTGAATAGGCAGAATATTCACACTATTCAGCCATATTTGTTAAATAATAACTAAAGGGTCTCCATTGTTGGAAATGATCATATTTTAAGCACTGGCAAATGCTTCATGAACTTTCTATAAAAAACGGGAAAAGGTTTTGGGTTTATTTATTTTATGATAGATATAATCTGTCCAAATGCATTCAAGATATATGGGTACAATAAAGACAACACAAAAACTAATTAAAGCAATTGGAACAAGACATTACAACTTATATAAAGATAATAACAATCGGTAAAAATCAAATATGTCAACGGTGCCATTTAGTTATAATAAACTAAAAAACTAAAGGCCAAATACTTAATGGAACAATCCTGCTTTGGCTAGTTTTCAAAATGGGTGTAGTGTAGGGGCATTTTTATCTCCATGGGGTGAGAATTCCACATTTTATGAACCTTGCAAGAAGCAGATTGCAACAGGTTTCTTCTGGAAGAATGAAATAAATTAGATTTGATAATGGCAAGGCGCTTCCTGATATATCCTGGTATATTATACCTTATAGGACATCAGCAGGGGGTTGAACTATAACACAAGGTCCCTTCCAACTTTTGTTATTCTTTTATTTAGCAGACAAAATGAGAGTGGTGTGGAACAAGCTGCTTAGAACAATGAGGCCTCCTTGGCTGCTTCTACTATTTGGGACTTAACTCTGTTGCTAAGCAGTAAGTGGTGGGGACCTAGCCAATGTGGGAGTGTCCTTAGGGATATCTACAGCAAGGGTTAAAAAAATAAACTTGGTAGCTGCAATTGTGCAACTGAAGCCCTGCCCTTCACCAATGATTTATACAAAAAGGGGTGAGACTTTTTTCATTGGGTTGTTAACACTGTCTTAAGTTTTTGTACCCAACAGTAGATGACCCTGGGCCTTCTATACTGAAATATTCAATATCTTTTGGATAGCCATTAACAGTATTTAACTACTCCAGAGAAGCATGAGACTTGAGTAAAAAAAAGTTAGAATATATTTTATGTAGTCATTTTTCAGACTGAATAGTATAAGACCTATCTATTAGTGTTATTCATGCATTTTAGAATTCACTGAATAATTTGTCTTTGAAGGAATGGAATAAATAATCTTTCAAAGGATATATTCAAAAGATTTTGACCAGCATTCAGAACTTTTAATCATAAAATAAAATATAAGTAACTGTAAGTACAATTCATTTGTCAACTAGATTTATCAAAGCAAATATATTAAAGCATTTCACCATCTTGGTTAAGGCAGTTTTTATTGATATGCATAGAGCTTAATGCAGAAACACATAAATATAAATGCTTTGCTTCACAGGAGCCTTGTGGTCTATTTTTAAGCACGCATTACTAGTATTTATGTCTATGATTATTCTTAGACTTTTATTTGTATATGCTTTCATTTGTGTCTGGATGCCTTCAATTGTATTTGGCATCATTGGAGCTTCAGGGCTGAAATAATATTGCATATACTTGTCAGTTGCTATATTCATAACATGCTTTGAAATCTAGTATCATGATTATGAATTTTAGTGTGCTTGAAAGGCTTTCTAGGGAAGTGGAGTGAGACCAGTCAAAAGTCGATGATCAATGAGGTTGACAATCAAGGCTTTTTTTGTGTGTGACTTCAGGACAATCATTACATCTCATCCAAATTGATCTCATAAATAGAGTGATTCAGATTGAAGAAGTAGTCTCTGAGTGCATTGCCTTAAAATACTATTGGGAGAAAACATTTCAGAAACAAGTACATAAGAAAGAGACTTTATTTCATTCAATGTTCAATGTTCAATATAGTACAGTATTTACAGTAGCATAGTAGTGCTAGAATATGATTTTATGATTTTTGGCAGATGTTAGTTGATAAAACTAAGGGAGTTTCTTTTCTGAGCAAAATGAAGCACTGGTACTGTTCTTCATTCTCTTTGCGGTCAGTCTGATATTATGAACTATTAGTTTATTGCTGGTGTGGTGGGAGGGATGTTTTTGAGACTTACAAAGAAAGGTGTGTTTTTTTCTTTTGTAATGACATTCTCAGACATCTTAATGCCAGAGGGCAGTCTAGTTAATTTAAAAATGGTTATTCCTGATATATACATTGCTATGGCAAGAACAACCAAGTGTCTGCAATCTGCTATGGCAAGAACAACCAAGTGTCTGCAATCCCAAACTTTTTGTAGTTTTGTGCACAAATTAGTAGTTAAGAACTGCATCCAAACCAGATTACATTACACATCAATAGCAATTGTAACACAGGCTAAGCAAACATTTATTCTGCCAGATAAGTAATACAAATCCATCCATCCATCCATCCATCCATCCATCCATCCATCCATTCATTCATTTATTCATTCATTTTCACAATAATGCTACAGTACCTCCTGAACATGATTTGCTAAATGTATTAAAATATGAATATATACACATTCATTTTGAAAGAACAACAATAGCTGAGTTTTAATGATATTTTTTAGAAACCACAACTATCCACTTTATTGAAATCCATTATGTGTTTACTCTTGTTTTTTAATCAAAACAAATCTGTGCATGTGTAATGCCTTTTTTTGGTATGCTTCAAAGAAGAAAAATGTTTTTAATTTAATTAATTTCCTTAATGATTCCTCTGCCATAATTCTAAACTCTTGCTTCTCTAGTAGATTTACCTTAGATCCGATTAAAAAGCAGGAGATTGATAAATATTTGATCACAACTTGGAAGACAGGAAAATCACCTGTGGGCCCTATACCATGAATAAAATGTAAATGATTGAAGGGCTTTATTTTATTGCATTGTTAAATTCTGTTGCAATGCCAAGCTCTTGCATAAAGTTCAAAAAGTTTATTGTAGACATATTATAAATAATATCAAACACAGTAGTTTTTTGGTTTCTGTGCTCCCTAGTTAGGTTAATAGAATAACAGATTCTGTTTTAACTACTGGCATGTATGTTAAGTGTTTGCTGGGATGGAGATACTTTACTCTGACTTTTTTTGTAGCAGCTTTATATGGCAAAGAATACTCCTTAGCACTTTTGGCTGATGACTTTCTCCCCCTCCCCTCAAATATTTTTCAGTGGATTTTGATAGGAATCAATTCTCTGCAAGTCTAACTGCTCAGGATTTACAGCATGGAGCAGAAAATTCTATATGTCAGGACCACAGTGTATGTATTCCCTCTCAAAAAAAAAAATCTTTTTCATTTTACTAAAACACAACTGCACTCTGCTATAATTATGAAGAGACCAGCAGAAAGCAGAGGGCTCTGTTTCTGCATGAATAACATTTCTGATTAAATTCCCATTATCAAGTCACTGTGCTTCTCGGGGAAACAAAAAGTACTTGGTTGACCATATCTTTTTCATATTGGGTGAGAAAATAGTCAAAGAGGTCATTTTATTCAAAGAATCTGCCCAGATAAAGAATTAAATGTAGGCTTCTCTAATGTTTTTCTAGAATTCTAACTTTGCACTCTTTTTTTCAAATAATACATGCCTCATCTAGTTTTCTAAATTTTGTTTTACCAATGGGGAAAAATAAAATAATTAACTACCTCAGTATTCATGAACCTGCCAACTCTAAGGGCTTCCTTAGAGCATATTATACATTCACCATTTTAAAAGTTTCTTCACCCATTTTCACTTCTCACTTATAGCTAAGTTGTAGACGCTCCCTATTGTTTCCCAATTTTGCTAAGCTTCTTTGCAATAAACAATATTTAAAGATAGTGCTAGAATGTGTCATTAAAACTAACTTTTATTTTCCATTGAAAAAAAAGGTAAGTGCTTCAAATTAGAAATGGAGTTGGAAAGAAGATTGCACTCAAGATACCATACCCCTCTGTGTTATGTGTAATGTATAATATAGTGCAGAGAGGTTTATTCCTAGAATTGGGGGCTTATTTAGTCCAGTAAACAAATTTGGGCTTTATTTACTTTTTTTTCAACCAGCAAACAAAAACAAGAAACAACAATAGCATCAAAGATTAAGGCCCCATTTTTAAAGACAGGGCATTTTTCTTAGCATCTGTTTTGTCAGCATGTAACTATTTATTTGATATAACTGAGCCTGCTGTAATTAATTACCTGGCATCCCTACTCCTCAAGATTATTGTGGCAGCATCTGTGCTTTGGAATTGTCTCTCTTGAGAGATCAGACCTCCCCCTACCCTCCCTGGTCACTTTTAAAAATATATTAAAAACTTAGCTGCATTGGGGAGTATTCCAGCTGAGGTCATGGCTTATGTCATCTTTCATCCTTAATTTTATTCATTGCTTACATTTTATCTTAGCAATTGATTTTGAGATCATTTTATTGGTCTATAATTTTATAATTTATATCTATTTTTTAAACTTTTAATGTACCATGGATGTTTTTATTCATTTTTCATAGTATTTCATGGAACCTGCTAAGTCTTTGGATTGAGGTAGGATATAAACGAGAGTATATAAATGAACGTAATATAAAATAAATATGCTGCAAGTTATTGCTGAAATTTAGCTTACATACTAGGGCAGTTTGCAACTCCTTAAAACAGCTATATTTTCTGTGTTTGGTTTAAGACATTGAGGACATAAAGGGTAAGCTAAATGCTCTGAAGGAACATTTTGCCTTCCAAATCAGTGGTCTGTACAATGCTATTATTGATTTATTTTATTTAAGAAAATGTGACACTCAACTCACTCTAAGGGACTCTGGGCAATTTATCATATCTCTGCAAAAACTCTGATCTTGAACTGTCTGCTAAAAATCTCTGTAGGGCAAGCATGACCTTCTTTTAGGACAAATCAGTGGGCTTCATATCTTGGGACTTACATTGTTGAAAACAGAGTTCAGTATTTGAAATAATTGACTCATTACTACTTTTATACAAAACAGTAAAACAAATTAATTAAAATATAGTCCCAAGAATTATCTCAGTAGTTTCAGTTCTTCCTATTTATTTGACTCCTGTCTTCAATAAGCCCCGACCCTCACCCCCCCCCCCCCAAAAAAAAGCTAGGCATAGACTTTAGTGAAAAGAAGTGGGAGTAAATGGCCATTCTGTCTTTTGGCTTTTTTGTATCTTAATTTTTTTTTTCAGAACAAGTGATCAGAAATTGAATTGAAGCCCCACTTTGGATAAATACTTATCAAAAACAAATAACATACCTGCTCTTTATAAAATTATCAGAAAATTAAAAACTGAAAATTCAAAATCCAATTATTGGATTACAAGTACATGTAATGAATCTTCTGAAATCTCCTATTTCAGGCATAGAAGAGAATTAATACTGATATATGTATACCAAGTTAAAAAAGAAATGTGATCCAGAGCATTGTTCCATTTTGGCCTACTCTTTGAATATCTATATGGAACCCTTAAGTGTAAGTTGGTTTAACAACCATCAGAAACAGAACAAAGAAACCATTTCAGGCTGATAGATAATAGATAGGCAGTCCCAAGAGTTCATTAAGTTAGAACTATTTATGCTACATTCTGCCTGATAATCCAAAATAAATTACATTCAACTGTTAGTTCAGCTATTTTTCTCTAGTGAAAAGTCACCATCTTATCCTTTGTCTCAGTCAATAAAACTTGAATCAGTTCATCCTGTTACATTTTATCCATTGTGAATCTACACACAGTAGTTTATGAACATACTGGCAAGCAAGGTGTAAGGACAGAATGCAATATATATAATTATGAGTTTGCATTCAAAAAGTCCAGGTGGAATTCCACATTTATGTATGTGTGTGGGGGGGGGAGGTCTTCCCAGTATATACAGTAGCATCACTCTGTTTATCAAAGATTATTTCTCCACATTCATTAGGAAGATGCTTCCAAAGACCTTGACTAACTCATGTCATTTTTTTTTTTGCACCAAATAAGCGAGTCTGTAAAATAGATGGTTTTCCTTGTCACTTATATAGCCGATGACAGGTCCATGCATGTAAGCACCAGTCAGCATTCTTTCCTTTGGCTTAGAGCACTTTTCAGCGAGTGCTAAAGAATTG
Organism: Emydocephalus ijimae; assembly: GCA_004319985.1. NCBI lineage: Eukaryota > Metazoa > Chordata > Lepidosauria > Squamata > Elapidae > Emydocephalus > Emydocephalus ijimae. Next base: position 4,482 of record BHEV01049785.1, on the reverse strand, counting down.
CTTTAAGAGCTCGAAGAGCTGTCAGATCCCCTGTGAGATTAAATGAATACACTTGCTGTAACAGAAAGGAAAGAGAAATCTGCTTGTTCAGGGCAAGCGTGCTTTGGCTTGCTGCTGTCAGAACAAGCGTAGGTTAAGACTACTGGTAAAGATTTTGAGCTTGTTCTATTTTCCTACCTGCCTAAGTAAAACTACAGATAATGGAATGCCTTTTTCCTCACAGTCTCTTAATAGAAAAGAACACTGAATGCAAAAAACAACAACAACCAGCAAACACCAAGATGGATGATAGAGAGAAAGAGGGCTTAAAAATGAAAGCAGTTTTGCTACAATTTTATTTTATTCAAAAGATTAAAATATAAAATCCAAAAGGAAAAAAAAAATTAAACAGAGACAAAATAAAACTAAAGCAAAACATTGAAAAAAATGTGAATTAAAAAAAGGACAAAAGCACATAATATATCCCCTAGTTCAGTGGTGGCTAACCTTTTTGGGCTTCCCCTGCTGAAAATTGCACTTGTACTCGTGCACTCGTGTGCCAGCACCCAGAAGGCAATGTGTGTGTGGGGGGGATTCCCACACCCCCTGCGCATGCATATGTGACCTCCTGCATGCCCTGCGCATTTCTGTGCATGTGCATGTGTCTCCCGCGCCCCCTGCCCCCACCCATACATGCCAGATACCCAACAATCAGCTACTGAGTGGGCGGCATGCACACAGTGGGGCTTTTCTGGGCATGCTGGCAGAAGTGGCTCTGAATGCACATCTGGCATGTGTGCCATAGGTTCGCCACACTGACAAATCTATTGCAACTATAATCTTGTAAAAATGAAAAAAAAAATAAGTAGATTTCAATTGTACTTATTTACTTGTAACTAACAACCAGCTTTACTTTCCTCCAGTTCTAATTTGGTACACGGTAAAACATTTTTCTGTTTCCTTTGTTTCTTTCACTGCACATAAATCTAAAACTAAAGAGGGCTTAAGCTGCTTCTCTCATGAGTTTCAGCAATAGCAACTTCAGAACAGAAAAAATTCTAAATGACCTTGATCTATCTTGTAGGAAGAAGATACAATTTGGGCTCAGGGCTACATGGGAACATGGCCAAAGAGTCCGCCCAAAGATTTTGCTGTCATTTCAATTAACAGTACATTAAATGTTCTTTTAGTTAGCCTTACTAAATTTTACTATTCCAAATATACCACTAAAAGTGAAGTGGTACACACCTTAAGTAAGAAATCAATGGCCTACCTGAGGTTCAGCATAGACTCTCTGCCAGCAACCCAATGTCCGATTTTTGACCTTATACACTTAGAATATTTGCAAAATGCTCTAGGCCAGGGGTCTCCAACCTTGACAACTTTAAGACTTGTGGACTTCAACTCCCAGAGTTCCTCAGAAAGCTGAAGAATTCTCAGAGTTGAAGTCCACAAGTCTTAAAGTTGCCAAGGTTGGAGACTCGTGCTCTAGGCTATACATCCATACCTATACACACACACAGAGAGAGAGAGAGAGAGAAGAAATTGTGGTAAGCATGTGCAACCAACTACCAAATTTGATATTAATATGTTGGTGTGACCAAGCCATAAAGAAAGGGAGTCTCTGTGAGGAGTCCTGAATATTATACAAATGTGTATTTTTCAGCTGAACTGCAACAAGCAGATCTCAGCGTGGGAAGACTGCTAATTGCAAAGCTTGATTGCAACAGCTAATCAGAGTCACAGGGAAAAGAAGTGTTGGGAATTAATTAGGCAAGGACCTTCAGAACAGCAGCGGGAAACCTCCTAGTGACCTTTATTTACAGTCAGTTAAACAGAAGTGTGACTAAAAATGCCAAGGAGCAAAATCGTATTATTAATATTGATTGCTTAAAGAAAATGAATAATTTAGAAGTCATCAGAATGCAGGCAAAGAGAAGGAAAAGCACAGATAGTGCCTTATGAACATCCATCTTTCAGAGTCCTGATATTCTGAAACAGAGATATTTTTATTTATTTTTTGCCATCACAAAACATAATTAATTTCATATGGAGCACGCTTGCCTGTTTCTGCTGCTAAGACATGTTTGTAAATTGCAAAATGGACAAATGCCATCTGGTGCACAAAAGATTCCATATATTTTTAGATATATCACATATTTCCTTCATATTTTGAAGATGATAGCAGTGACTGAATGTTCTTTGAAGATACATAACCAGCTTCTGAAACCCTGACTTATATTCACCAAGCATCCCCCCATGAATAACTTCTATCTCTGTAACACGAGCTTATTTTCTGATTTTATTTAAATCTCTATTCTTTACTCAGATGCCTAACAATTTCCTAAAATATAACAAAATCTAGAAAGTTAAAAGCATATACTAAAAGTAACAATAACAATACAATACATTTATTGATAGAGTCATTGCTTGCATATTGTATCATCATGTTAAATTCTGTAAATTAGGGTAGCAAAATATGGCCAGGGATTATTGTTAGGAATATAAGTTACCTAACAGCTATTTGGGTTAGACAATATATAAACCAGGATAGACATTTTAAAACTGTATCTTTAAGAAAATGAAAAAATGGTAATTGGGTGCGGTTTCTCAAATGGCCATAAGATGGAGCCAGAAACCTGGGTTGTTTTAGTCTTAGTCTCAGTGAGTCTTTGTTTCCTTCTATTGGAGAGTATTGCCATTCGTCCTAATTGACTGATATTCATGGATTTGATGTAAGTCTGATACAGAACTGTTTTTGACACTGGACTTTGATATTTGGATTATCCCTGGATTGAAAACTGCCTTGCTTGTGAATGACTTTGGACTGCTTGTTTTGAACTTTGCTTAAAATCTTTATTGGAAGTAAAAACCAACATTTACTGGACAGTGTATCTGTGTGCTGTGTGTGTGTTATTCAAACACTACTCTGAAATACGTCTCCCTGTATGCACTCATTCTCCTAACGGGGAATTACCTCAACAATTATATTTTTTGCTCATTTCTTTTAAAAACCTTTACCCCAAGAAAGTTGGTGTACCTGTTTAAGTTTGGAAAGTTAAAAGTGTGGTGGTTCTAAGCATTCTTTTCCACACTCAGTAAGAAGAATCATATTTATATTGAAAGGAAATTATTTGTTTAAGTCGCTGTACTGTGGGCAAAATCTTGGATGATTTCTATAACAGGATTTATTACAAACTGTCCCTTCCTCATACAGATAGTACTCAACTTACAACAGTTCCTCTAGTGACCATTCAAAGTAACAACAACACTGAAAAAGTGACTTATGACCGTTTTTCACAGTTACAACCTTTGCAGTATCCCCATGATTATGTGATCAAAATTCCAATGCTTGGCAACTGGTTCATTCTTATGACTGTTGCAGCATCCTAGGGTTACATGATCACTTTTTGTAAACTTCTGACAAGCAAAATCAATGGGGAAGCCAGATTCACTCAACAAACATGATACTAACTTATCAGCCACAGTGATTCACTTAAAAACTGTGGCAAGAAATGTTGTAAAATAGGGCAAAACTCAGTGAACAAATTGTCACTTAACAACATAGATTTGGTGCTCAATTCTGGTTGAAAGTAGAGGACTCCCTATACATGAATATAGCCCTTCATCTAAAAATCTAGATTTTCCTTACTTTCCTTTAATGACTGTGTGCTTCAACATTGTCCATAGCCTTTCTAGTATCTATCAGCTTATCTCTCTGAGATGCAGCAGCAGCTGTTAATGATGAAGCATGGCCATGTTCCACACCATCATATCAAATGAGAGATATCAGGAAAATGCTTCCAAAAAAAGTTATATATTACAGTTAGACAAAGTGGTGTAACAAAATGGAGTGATTTTGTTTAACTAGTCTCTTTTTAAATCTAATTTAAACATATCTCTGCTGACTGCCATCATATGCATATACTGAGAAAAACACTTCAGGCTAGAAATACATGAATTGGTCCACCATCCGTTAGATTCTAAATAAAGAGTTTAATGACATCTTATCCACTAATGTATTTATTACAGCTTATGGTTTGTGGACCAATTCAAGTATTTCTAGCCTGAAGTGTTTTTCTCAGTATATGCATATGTAGATGGAAGGAAGGTATTAAAATAAACCATGGAGTCAAATGATAATGAATTGCAAGTATCTGACACAATTCAGTTACAGATTAATTATATACAGAATAAACACACATTGTAGTGTTGTAAATATTAACTGCCCCATACTTACTTCTGAGCATTTTCAGGAATAAATTAGTCCTGCATAGGTTAAGTTTAATATTAGGAAAAAAGAGGCATTAATATTGCTACAGAATCTTTGTTGTCCTTTTTCTGATACTACATTGTTTCACAGCATGCTTGACTGTAGATCTCCATTCTGTAAACACAACTTCGTATTCAAGAATTGGCTTATTCAGGGGAGAAGGCGGAGCCTCGTCACTGCGATACAGCTGCGATCTTGGGGCTCTGAGATCGCAGCTGATATCTTTGCCC
>BHEV01049783.1:0-12521 GCA_004319985.1 Emydocephalus ijimae | reverse complement strand
CTACTCAATGCAAGAAGCCTTGTAAATAAAATACCTGAATTTCTCCTCTTACTAAATATGACTAAATTCGACATTATATTTCTCTGTGAAAAATGGCTCAACACATCTCTCCCTGACTCCATTACCATAGTAAGAGACTATCATGTTTACCGATCAGATCGTGAAATCCGTAGAGGAGGCGGTGTTGCTATCTTCTATAAAAAGTCCCAACATCTAAAAAACATCCAAGTTTCCCAGGAGCTTGCTCTTCCTGAGACCATCGTCTGTGAACTGTCCTTAAATATCACATTTCAGTTCTTATTATGTTACAGAGCCCGATTAAAATATTGAACATGCAAACAAGCTAAATGCACTACTAACATGGGCAGCACCCTGCCCACACGCTTTTATCTTTCTTGGTGACTTCAATCTACCTCATATTAACTGGACCGTTAACGAATGTACAACTGAACCCACATATGCAACCTTCTACAATGCAGTAACAAATCTGGCACTAGAACAATTAGTAACCAACAACACTAGACTTAACAACTGCCTCGATCTCATCTTCTGCAATAGTTTGAATTCAATGTACAGAATACAAATTAAAGAACCCTTTTTCAACAGTGACTACAACATGATTGACTTTTGTCTCAACATACATTCACACAAAAATCATCACAACGATGGCATCTCTAATTATAACTTCAAAAAAGGCAACTATGATCTTATAAACAATGATCTCTCATCCCTTGATTGGCAATTTCTATTCTCTGGATGCAATACTGTAGAAGACAATTACAACATATTTTTACATGAAGTCAAAAGAGTCATCAAACTATTTGTACCATTAACAACTCCCCAAAACAGAAAAAACAAATTACCCAAAACAATAAGGAAGCTTCAATCCAAAAAGAAATCACTTTGGCAGAAAAACAAATCTGGTCACGTTGCCAACTTCAAAAGCCGATACAAAAATTTATGCCACCAGATAAAAACTGAATGCACCAATTATCTCATTAAACAAGAAGAAAACCTTCTACACATCAATTTCACCTGCACTTTCTACAATTTTGTAAACAATAAACTAACTCAAGGTCCAACTAACTAACTCAAGGTCCAACCCAACCCTGAAAGGACCTAATGGTAAAGACTGCAATGACGACACCATTAAAGCCAACCTCTTTAACACATTCTTTGGCTCAGTATTTCTAAACAGTAATGGATCATGCCCAGTATTTCCTAGTTGAACCACAGACAACTACAATGATCTAATACATATTGATTTTACAGAAGACAATGTTGAAAAAGCACTATGCAATCTAAAACCATCTCTATCTATTGGACCGGACTGAATATGTGTCTACTTCTTAAAAAAGCTACCCACTGCCATAGCTGAGCCTCTAAGCATAATCTTTGAAAAATCTTTCAGGACCAGCTCCTTGCCAAAAATATGGTCACAAGCCATGGTCATCCCCATCTTCAAAAAGGGAGGCCCCAGCCTAGTTGAAAATTACAGACCAATCTCTTTGTGCTGTGTCACCTGTAAAGTCATGGAATCAATTATTAACCAATCCATCATCCCCCATTTAGAAACAAACAACCTACTCTCTAATAAACAATTTGGTTTTAGGAAAAAACTATCATGTAATCTGCAACTCTTATACTGAAAAAACATATGGATTACACAACTCGACCAGGGCAAAGCAATAGATGCAATCTACATAGACTTCTGTAAAGCCTTTGATTCAGTGGTACACGACAAACTACTCCTAAAACTAAAATCTTATGGTATCTCTGGACACCTGCATAACTGGATAGAAGCATTCCTGTCAAACAGACAACAAATGGTCAAAATTGGGAGCGTCCTATCAAATTCTGTACCTGTCAACAGTGGTGTCCCCCAAGGCAGTGTTCTAGGACCAACTCTTTTCAGACTCTACATAAATGACCTCTGTGATTGTATCAAGAGCAACTACGTTCTCTTCGCTGATGATGTAAAGCTATTCAACACCACAGACAATACTGCTACCCTTCAAAAATATCTTTACTATGTATCAGAAAGGGCAAACAAATGGCAACTTCAAATCTCAACAAATAAATGCTCTGTCCTACATATTGGCAAAAAAAAAATCAGAAAATAAAATACAGGCTGAATAGTCAAGACCTTGTTGATGATCCAAACTCTGACAAGGATCTTGGAGTACTCATCTCAAATGATCTAAGTGCTAGAGCCCACTATAACTACATAGACAAAAAGGCGTTAAGAGTGGTAAACCTAATCTTACGTAGGTTTTTCTCTGGTAATATTACACTAATAACTAGAGCATACAAAACATTTGCTAGACCAATACTCGAATACACTCATCAGTCTGGAACCCACATTATGTATCTGATATTAACACAGTTGAAAAAATCCAGAAATATTTCACAAGAAGAGTTCTCCACTCCTCTACTCATTGCAGAATACCTTATGCCACCAGACTTGAAATTCTAGACCTAGAAAACCTAGAACTACACCGCCTTCGGTCCGATCTAAGCATAGTATATAAAATCATACATTGCAATGTCCTACCTGTCAATGAATACTTCAGCTTCAATCATACCAACACAAGAGCAAACAATAGATACAAACTCAACGTTAATCGCACCAAACTTGATTGCAGGAAATACGACTTCAGCAACAGAGTGGTCAATATCTGGAATACTCTACCTGACTCTGTGGTTTTTTTTCCCCAAACCCTAAAAACTTTAACCTTAGACTGTCTACTATTGACTTCACCCCTTTCCTAAGAGGTCTGTAGGGGGCATGCATAAGCGCACCAATGTGCCTATTGTCCCTGTCCTATTGTTTCTTTTATATATTTTTTTATTGTTCATATATGCATCCATGTATTCATAACTATGTTTTTAATTATACCTATTATCTTGTAATCAATTGACAAATAAAAAATAAATAAACAAAAAAACTCCTTAGCATCAGAGTGTGTTAATAATAATATAGGAAATACTAATGCTCTGATGGTCATTTCAAAAAATCCTTTCTTAGTGAGCACCTAGAAGCCAAGAGGAGCATACGTGCAAAATTTCAAGTTTATGGGCTTTATAGTTCTGGAGATTTTGCGATGATGCATGCTTTTTCTTTTTTATATATATAGATAGTTGTGGATAAATAGTTAAGACACATGCAATCATCCATCTTGAGAGTTTAATGTTCTCTAATTTTAGATAACAACACTTATGCATCTATGCATGATAGATAGTTTTAATGTGGGGCAAGTTCTCCTCCAAGCTTCTTGCTCACTTACCTAGGCAATCTTGTCTTTGAAGTTCACAAAGAATTTTGTAAGGAATTATTTCAAGATGTTAATAGGTGTTGCTTTTACACTTTCAAAAATCCTAGCTCATTCAGGTTTGATGCATCCAAGAATTGCAAACTGTTTTTTTTTTAATAAGTATTAAAGATAATAGGATAAAAAGCTATTAAAATACTGCATTGATTTTGGTCATATCTTCATTTGTGTTTATGCTTACTTGCTACAAAACTTTAGAATATTTTTCCAGCCTTGCCACAATATTTAATACAGAGTATGCGTATGCACGTTTAGTATTATTTTTTAGTTTTCCATCTATTTATATACCCTGTTTCTCCAACAATATGGCCTACCCCAATAGAAAGTCCCAGCATGTTTTATAGGCATGAAATGAAATTAAGCCCCTCCCCCCAAATTAAAGCCTATATTAAAACATGTGAAATGAGGGGAATGGTGGGGGGGCTTGCCATTAGGAAGTACTTTTGTTGCACACCCGGATATGGTGCTGCCTGCGTTGACCCCGATATGAAGTGCCCCACCAACACCGAGGTCAATATCCAAGCCGTCGCCACCCGCCTGAAGATGCAAGGGAGGGGGATTAAGTCACCCCCGAAAAGATGGCCTAGCCATTTTTTCGGGGCTCAAAAAAAAAAAAAGACCCGGCCTTATTATATGAGAAACACGGTATTTAAAAAGTGTAAATATCTTGTGGGCAAATGCCCAGCATTCTGCATACTCTTTAAAGGAAAAAAAAAATCAGTGTATCAAAAGGTATGCTGTAATTTTTCTAGTGAAGATAGTATCCAATATTTGGATAACATTTCTATGGAGATGGTGACTGATACTATCTCCTAAGGTATGCAAATGATTGGTAGCCCAGAGCATAACAGGGATAAAAAGCAATGTTGACTGCAAATAAGCAGTATGTACAGTGCCAAAATCCTTTCTCATGTTTTGTGATCATATTTATAGAAGCATCATCATATCACAGACAATATTAGCAAAACAGCCACTTGTGAGTATACTTTCCTCGTGTTAATCATGGTTAAACCAAGCCTGGAATAAGTAAGAAGAAAGACAAGGATTCAAATTACCCAACTATACTTGCCAGTTGCTTTGGAAACATTTGTATTTATTGTCCATGGAATTAGAAGACAGTGTCTCTTAAAATTGCTGGGAATTTCTAGTCCTGCTACTTCTACACAAAGTGCTGCATCCCTCCCTTCAATATTCTTACTACGTAGACCTCTTTGGGGACTCTTAAACATTTTTTTGAAGAACTATTCACAGACAAGAGTCTTCTCTACTTTTTACTTCTGCAAATTTTGCCATATGTTTTATACAAGAGAAATATGGAATTCTTTCTGTATCAAGGACTGCATCAAGCTTTATGCAGAAATCTATAATATCAAAACATCAAGATTACTTAAAATTATATAACTGTGTTTTGTTGACACAACAATTACAATTTGACAATTACTTGATCACTGAAAGGAAGCTTTTGTGAACCATAGATTATGCAGTCTGTATAATCACCCACAAAATGTCTTTATATATTAAAGATATCACTGATAAGGTCTGGGGAAATAGAACAGAAAATGTAATTTCGAGTTAGTTTTGCAATTCTAATTACTTCTAATATTAGAAAAATGACAACATTTTTTCATTACATTGGGAAACAAAAGCAAAAACAGGGTATAGTTTTTTTTAATCAATATTAAAATAGCGCCTGCTAGTAGTGCATTATGTAATAATGTCTTAAATCTAAAATTCATCTTCTAGGATTGTGCTGCTTTAGGGAGTTGCAGTGAAGGGAACAGTCCATGCATTCCAAAACACCTTTTTGCCTTTGAATCCAAACTGCTACATTAAGCCTATTTCACATCGTTTTATGCTAGTCTGTGCCAACCCGATGTTCTCTAGCTGAATACATTCATTTATCACACATTACCAGTCAATGAAATAATCTCAACATTGACTAGGGTTATTCTTTGTTTGGCTATATGTTGTGAAAGATATATTTCTCCTTTTACTGTGCAAATTAAAAAGTTAACTCACTAACAAGTTATGAGGCTTGCATGAAAACCGTTATTGTCTCCAATTACAACTTGAAGTATCATTTTCTGAAATATGGAAAATGAAGTCCAATACAGCTAGAGATATCCAGGTTGTGAAAGGCCATATATCAAAAAAGTTTACCATTCTATAAAACGACAATGTCCTGCCTTTGCTAATGCCCCATGATCAAGTATCCAAGGAACAGAAAGGCTAAACAAAATATAGTTGGTGCAACTGTTTTTATTAAATCCCTAATCTGAAAACCTTGACAGCTTTGAGAGGCAGTCTTAATGCTACATTTTGTTTATAAACCAGGTTATAAACCAGGTTGGTGAAAATTAAAATAACTGTAATGCTTGCCTAAAGATCATTCATTCATCAATGTGACTTTCTGATCTGCCTTCCACCCTTGCAATAAGGTAGTGATGGAGCAGAGGCTACAGTATGAAATCTGGTTAGATGTTATGTTCACCCCTCTACCAGAATACCCCAAAATATTCAAATATTTCATATTAGAACTAGCTGTCGTCTGAATTCTAAGATGTACCTTAAACATTCTGAAAAAGAAACCCAAGATATTATACAGAAATATGGTATCAAAAGATATGGAAGAAGAAAAAATATTCAGACTGGAGGGAAAAGTTAGTTTTATAGAGACTTGGACTACAAATACAACAATGCACATAGGATATTTAAATGAAGTGCCTTTCAGTTACATATTCTAGCAGTCCCGGTCTTTGAAAAGCCATCTTAATTTTAGAGGACCTCCCTGTTCTAAATTGTTGGGAAATGAGCATTATGTATTCAACAGCTTTTAGGAGACATAGGATGCTGTGGAGCTTATGGAACAATAAATTCACTCAGTATATGGCTTTTCTCTGGGAATCTTTTGGTATGTTAGCCTTCATTTTCCTGAATTCATAAAATTATAGAAGTTGCAGAATCAAGGCATGATTCATCCCTTAATGACTAATAATAGAAATAAAGTAATAATGGTTCAATGTCTATGGAGATTCTCTGTCATTTAGTTCATGGCTGTCCCAAAGGTACTTTTTTTTCTGAGGAGGAACTGAAGAAGCTTCTCAGATGAGAAGTGAAACATCTTCAAGGAAAAACAAAGTCCAGTTACCTTTTTAAAAAGCACCGTTGGTAATAGGGGTTCATATATATAACCTCAGAAATATATATGTATGTATGTATGTATGTATGTATGTATGTATGTATGGTATTCAGCTGTGTTCGGGTATTTCCCATGTCATTATAGTTGTGCTTTTAAAGTTGTAGCAACGTTTCGGCAGAATCTCATCTGCCATCAGCAGGCTTCTTTATTGTGTTCGTCTGTGAGTCAGACTTTCACAGCTGTTTCAGTTTTAAATTTGGGGCTAGCCTACTGCTGTGCCAGAATGTTTTTTTCTTCATCCTGATTGGTTGGGATTCTTGGGCTGTGTTTATTGGTCTTGGAGTTTGCTGTGTTCTGCTTGATTGGTGTTTCCAATATCTTCTGTCTGTTTTGTGGCTTTTTTTGTTTTGATTGGTTGGCAACATTGTGTTCCTGTATTGGAGGCTTTTAAGTACAGCTTGGCTTCGGGTAAATGGACGGCTATCATTAGTTAGGAAGGTGGGTTTCATCTGGGTGCCTGGTTGGGGTGTGTTTGAGCTGCAGGTATCAGGGGGGATCTGTTTGTGGCCAGGTGTTTGCCTTGCTTGTGGTGTGGAGATTTTTTTGTTTGAGAGTGCAGGCTTCCAGATAATTGACAGTGGTGGAGTCATCTCTTCTATTCATGTTTTCAGGTCTTTTTTCAATCACTATGGCTTCTCTGATAATTCTGTAGCTAGGGTTTTCAAAAGTGGCTAGAGTTTTGGTGCCATTAAAGTCTATGCTATGATATGTAGCTTTCATGTGTTGGACTAGTGAGGAAGTGTGTTCCAGCTTTTTTACTGCATTTATGTGTTCATCCAGGTGGGTACTTATTCTTCTATTGGTCTGTCCAAAGTATGTGGCTGGGCATGATGCATAGGGGACTTCATATATGCCTTGGTTTTCCAGGCCAATTTTATCTTTGGGGTTTCTAAGGATGGCTGCTATTTTTCTGTCTGTTTTGAAGGCAGTCTTGATGCCTGTGTAGTATCTTACTGATTTTGGCTATATACTACACAGGCATCACATCAAGATGTAAAAGTCTGACTCACAGACGAACACAATACAGAAGCCTGATGATGGCAGATGACATTCTGCCAAAACGTTGCTACAACTTTAAAAGCACAACTATAATGGCATGGGAAAATACCCGAACAAAGCTGAATACCATACATACACACACACACACACATATTTCTGCTTAAGAACTATTAAAGGTACTGCTAACACCTAGTTCCACTAGCTTGAAATGCTTCAAAATGTTCCCATCAACAGTAAATTCCAAAATTTAATGTTCTGGAAACAAGAGCAACTATGTTAGTTTCATGCTGGTACTGGAATTTCCTCTCACTGATTGCAATAGGAGGGAATATTTTAACAAAGAAAAAAAATCACGGGGAAAATATCCTGGATCTCAATAATGCAATTACTAAAACTGCAAGACAGTCTCTTTGTACCTACATAGGATGGCTCTTTTCTTGATGAGAAACTATCTGCCTTTGTTTCAAGACTATGCAGACTTGATCTTAATATGGCTTATAGCTAACATGCCACCCATACTTCATTTTATGTTTAATACACAATTCATAACATTCAATATACAGGACTGAAAGACTGAAGCCCTGAATTAAAGATGCAAATACTGTGGCATCATCAGCCTACTTCTTCAAGTATTTATAATGTATTTATAATGAATGAAAAAGAACATCTAAATAACAGGGTGATTTTATTTACTAATAAGGAGCTCAATAATGATGTTTAGGCAATAGGAATGGCTGGGTTGGCTTTTAAAAAAGCAAGAAAGAATAACATAAACAGATCCATACTAGATAAGATAAGAGAGATCTATTTGGTTCATATTCATTCCCAAAGTGATGACTATGTCTTGCAAGCAAAAATAAATAAAAAATATTACCCTATAGTTCATGTTTCTCAAAAAAAAAAAAAAAAAGACTTAAAAGGCATGCTACCTGTTATGTTAGAAATTAAGCCACCATAACAAGGAAGCATTGGTCGCTTTATCTTCCGTAGACTCCTCCTTTTTAAAACCCATTTAAGTTTGCAGATCTCACTGACAAATGACAAAATTTAAGCACAAGCTCTTTTTCTTTTGTCACTCATTACTTTCCGACCGTTTAGCTTGGCTGGATGACCCAAGGTTTTACTGTAAGTGAAGAACATATGCTTCTACATAACTGACAGCTTTGTATCACTTCTCAAACTAAACCAAACTTCCACTTATGGGTATTGTTTTTTGGCGTATGGTGTCGTTTCTGTCTTTCAGTCATTTTTGTGACTTCGATCTTTTTTTTTTCCAGTTCTGCAACGTAGTGACCTGAACGATGCGCGATATTTCTGATATTGGCAGTTTTACTTTTCTCTTCCCGAAATTGGCCAACACTGCATTTGCCTGTCTCGTGGACATTCCAGAACTGTAAGCAGAGATTTCTATCCACTCCAATCGTATCTTTTAGTCCAAACCACATCTGCTTCATCGCCAAGCGGAACGGCCTACAGGAGCGACCACTGCACAGTCCTTTACCTTTTTTTTTTTTTTGCACGGAATCCAAAATCCACTTTTTCCACAGAGTAGACAACTTCACTTTCTCTTGTGCGGGACATCGCTCCTCGGGAAGGAGAGCAAACGAGCCCCGCCCTCGGACACCTCCTCCTCCCGCGGCGCTTCCAAAGTCACCCAGTTGCTTCGGGACCCCGCCCACACATTCCCTCTGGGAGCGCTCGCTGGCTTCCTCGGCCGCCCATTGGAGCGCGACCACGTCACTCCGCGGACGTAATAACAGGGAAAGGTGGGGGAAGAGGAGAGGCAGGAGAGGCGCAGAGGAGACGGTGGTAGCAGCGGCAGGAGGGGAGGAAGGGGACGGACTGGGCCGGGCCGAGCTCAGCGTTCGTCCCAGAAGGAAAAAAGAGAAAAATCGAGGCGGCTACTTACCTGCCTGACCGCGCCCTTCGCTGCCGCTGCTGCTGGGCGAGGACAACAGAGCAAGCCCCTCTACCGTGGCAAGCGGTCCCGCCCGCCCGCAACGGCCCCCAGACCCCGAACCAGCGCTCGCCCAGCTGCCTTCCCTCTCTCCCACCGCCCCGCCTGAACTCCGCAGCCATTTTCGTCGCCACCTTGGCTACCGAAGGGCTGACTCACCTCGGCGCTGCGGGGCCCTGGCTCGTCGTCCGGGGGCAACCCAGCTCTTCTGGCGGCCACCCGCTCTGCCACCCCCGTCGTCTTCTGCCTCCTCCTCCTCCTCCTGCGGCGCCAGCCTGGCCAGTCCAGCCTGGCTCGCTAGTCCCAGGCGAGGACGGGTCCCGGGTCCGGGCCGGGCGCGGTGGCAGAGGAGGAGGCGGCAGCTGCGGCGGCGGCTCCCTCCCTCCCGGCCGTGACCACCATCTTATTAGCACAGGAAATGACATGGCGAACGGAAGAGAGGGGCGTTCGGGGGCTGAGCCCGGGGACCCCCCGAACCCGGAGGAGGAGGGGAAGCAGCGGGGCTGGCGGGCGGGCGGCTTCCAGGCCCAGCCTCGGCGGCGAGGGAGTCTATCCCCCCCGCTCCCCAAATGCTGCGACTCGGCCGTCTCCGTTTTTCCACTGGCTCGTTCACCAGGAAGCCCCACGCCCCCGCTTTTCTCCCCGCCATTCTCGGGTTCCTCCCGCGGCGGCAGAGAAGGCATCAGACCCAGAAATAGCGCAGCGTCCGCGTCAAAATGCAAACGCACCGGCAACCTGTCCCCAGAATTTTTTTTTTTTTAAAGAAATCCAATATTCTGCTTTTTCTGCCTCTCTTCCACAAACTTATGCATTGGTGACCGCTGGGCACGTCTAGGCTTTCTTGGTGAGAGGTGCACTTCATCCCGTGCGCCTCTGCTTGGAAGCAAATGTTAACGGCGATCGCTTTTCAGGAAGGCGATCCCGGTTTGTTTTCGGCCTTTACCTGCCGACTTTGGGAATCGGGAGTTCTGATTTATTTTCTCCCTCCCGTTTTGATTTGGAACTTGCGCAGGAGTGCACGGCTGGAAGGATCAAACTACTGACATTTCAGAACAAAAGATATTCCTAGAAGTAATTTTCCTACATCTAGTTGGCTGTAATTCTCAAGGAAAGTTGCAGTTACTCATGTTTGCGTGGGAGTGCTAATAAGGCTCTATATAAATAAATATACGCGAGATTTGATATAATGCTGGGGTCAGCATTATACAGCCAGCAAAGAGGAATAAGTAGTATTCAGGATTTGGCATACCGAATAAAGCAAATTTTGTCCTAGTATTTCCTGATGTGGGAAGCCCCTACGCTGATAAAGCATCTACCAGAATTGCCAGAAAACTCATATACTCAATATTAACTCACTACGGTACTGAGTTAATGGGCTAATGGATTGTTCTGCTAAGTTCATTCAGCAGAGTTGGGAGATCTTGGAGGTGTTCTTGTCCAACCCCCCTGCTCAGGGAGGAACCCTATACCATTTCAAACAAATGTTTGTCCAATCTCTTCTTAAAAACTTCCAGTGTTGGAGGATTCACAACTTATGGAGGCAAATTACCCACTTATTAATTGTTCTGTCAGGAAATTTTTCCTTGATTTAGATCGTTTCTCTCCTTGATTAGTTTCAATCCATTGCTTCTTGTCCTGCCCTCAGATGCTTTGGAGAATAGTTTGACTCCTTTGTGACAACCCCTCATAATTCATGAGGCATAAACATGAATATGCATAAATTAGCCTCTTAGCAGTTAACATGCTGTGTGGCAATGAATATATATTTGCATCACGATCAACTTCTTAAAGATTGCATTTCTTCTTAAGACGCCTGAGTTAAGACAGAAGTATCCTAAGCTCCACATTAGATTAGATACCTAAACTGACAAGTTTAGGAATGTCTTATTTTTGAAAGTAAAAGTATATTGAGGACAGGGTTATAATGCTATTTGTATTATAAATTAATTTACGAGAAAGGTCTCCATATTGACAAGCATTCAGTCTAAAATAAATTCCAGAATCTGTTATCTCGTAATATATTATTCTGAGTATCTGGTGGAACAGATTTTAAATTGCAGTACTATGTTACAAGTAGATACTGTTGTGAGTTTGTGTCATGATGCTCTATTGGATATAAGGAGAAGAGAAAAAACCTTTATTCACCTTTGCACATTTCATAATTCACGCTTATGTTGAACATTATTTGATTTCCAAATCAACATACACTATCCAAAAGCAAAACAGCACAAGTCATTTGTGCAGAATCACATCCACCACAGTAATAAATAAAACCACTAATGACTGTATATTATTTGAGGCTGAAGTCCAGATCAAATTCTCAATATTTTTAACTTGTATAGGATGTTGGAATAACAAATACGTTGTATAACACTGGCCTATTGGTCTTGTTACAATTTTCTATAATCTGCTCTTTATGATAACAGTTTGTTAACTGAATTTAAATACAGTATAGTTTTTTTTTCTAAAGCAGTTTTTTAATCCCTTGATGTTTCATTCTTCCCATCCACTGTTCACACTGTGAAGTTATTAGGTTAGTTAGATGATTGAAAAAGGATTTGATTTCCATTACTATATTTTGTTTTCAAAGTATGACATTTTGGTAGCAGAGACCTGAGATTTTTGAGGTAGTAGAATTTATTCCTTATTCTGCTATATATGTAAACTAAGCCATCTCTGTGTCATTTTATTAACATGTAAGCCAAATGAAACACGCTTCTAATGTGGTTCAAATAATATTTTTATTTATGGACGTGTGCAAATTTTGAAGATTTGAGCCACCTAACAAGGTAATCATTTTAAAACCTTTGTATATCTAGAGCTTGTTAAATATTTTCTACTTTTTATTTTAGATTAGTATAATGGGTGGGGAGGGTGTTTCCTTCTTTTTTTTTTTTTTTTTTTTACAAAAAATTTTATTGATTTTAACAACAAACAAAAACACACAAAACATATAACATAAAAAAAAAACCTCCTTCTTCATAAATTTACAGTGTATCGGTTGGTTTACCACTCCTTTCAGTGCATTCATTTC
>BHEV01049778.1:0-14447 GCA_004319985.1 Emydocephalus ijimae | reverse complement strand
TCCACCAAAAAGAGATTTTTGTTTTTAATGTGGTGTCTGAAAATCTAAATAAAACTTTATTTAAAAAAAAAAAAAAAAAAAGAGAGAAAAACATTTTAATTTTCTCAAAGTTAAGAGGCGTTAGACTGCCATGTTAAAAGTGATAGGGTTTTTAAATGCTAATTAAAAAGTCTAAAATTTGAGGTAACATCCCCCCTTGTCCCCTTGCCTACTTTCACTTAAAAAATAATAATTTTGAGACTTCTAGTAATGGAAAATGTATCTGTCAGGAGGGTACAGTGAAATATTCAGGAGTAAAAAAATAATGGAGAAAATACCTTATGGATCCACTTCTTGAACATTAAAGGATCAAAGCCTCCCTGTGTGAGGGGAGCTAACTCTTTGGCAACCACATTTGAAAATATGTTGTATTCATTCCCACAAAATGGCTGTTGGATGGGCCTGACCATTCACAAAACGTCTGCCAAACATTGCTTTACAAAAAGCTACCTGTTGCAAAATCCAAAGCATCCAACACTCCAGTCTCATTTGCCATTTGATTTTGGGGGGAAAGTAGCAAACATGTCATTGTTATTCAACTGACTTATAATGTTATATTTTTCAGATACTGTGGTGATGAACTACCAGATAGCATCATTAGCACAGGTAAAACAATGACCACAGGTGAAATTGCAATATAACACTTCCCTCTCTGATTCAACGAGCTAGAAGCCAGAAAATCTGAGTTGCAATAAGCTGAATTATCACTTGACTATGGGCCATCAAGTCATTGTAGGTTTTCTCCATTATAATCTATCTTTGACCTGGATTTTCAATTATTTTCAGTTAAACTGTTAAGCCTGGGTTCCCCAGCCAGGGTTAAGGAGACAAGCTAAACAGAATGTGCAGCGTTAGTCAGATAGGCACACAGATAAATGAGTGAGATAAGTTTGTATGTTTTGTTAACATACAGTAAAAATAACAGATACGCTTGTGCTATCAAAAATATAGTTTATTCCATTATGAGTTTATAGCATAGTCAAAATAACAGTCCAATAGTCATGTATCATTTAGTCAGTCCATTCAAGGATATTCAGTTAGCAAAGTCTGTGTAGAATATCCAAATGTCAGTTTACTTACAATAAATCAACAGTCCTTCTCTCTCCCGTTCGAGTAAGGCAGTCTTGAGTCGATGCAGTAATTAGGGATCATCAAAGCCAGAGAGAACAAGCTGACGTTCCTTGCTTCTTTTAAAGTGCTTTTACAACCACTCCCTTAATTACATTCCTACAGTTAAAGTTGCAGACACTTTAACTAACAAACCATGATAACATATTTATTATTTTACCTAAGCCAGTTAGGGTAAACAATGTTATCCCTAACAATAACCACATTCATTGTTACTGTAACCGAATCCATCCACCTTGTTGCTGGTCGTCCTCTTATTTTTCCACTTTTCCCAGCATTATAGCCTTCTCCAGAGATAAGTATTCCCATAATATATCCAAAGTAAGATAACTGGTGGCTTGTCATTTATGTCTTGAATAGAACTCTGGGTTGATTTGTTCAATGATCCATTTGTTTGTTTTTTTGGCTGTCCATGGTATTCTTGGGAGCCTTCAATTTCACAGATCAAATGTCAATACTCTTCCTATTTCTTCAAATCCCACAACGATAACTAGATGGCAGCAAACATTCCCTTATATTCTTATTGCCCTCTAATGTTCATCTGGATGTTTTCAGCAGCAATTTGGTAGCCCTACATATTGCATTACCTTAAGGTAGGAAAGATACCACTAAGTTTAACCATTTTGTCAGACAAACATTCTTCAGGTTTTTTTTTTCAACTTTTCAGTCTAGCATCCAACCTCTGTGATTTGCTGGTGGTATCCCATCCAAGTACTGATAAAAGATCCCTAAGAACGCTGAAGGAAAAAAAATCTATACCTTTCTTTTAAATCCAAAAATGCCATAGAGCTTTCTGTTTCCATTGTTTGTATAAATAAAAAAGGAATGGTAATATTTTATCCCATGCGTACATGGTCTCTCTTTTTCTTTCTCCAGGAAATGTTATGACACTGAAATTTTTGTCAGATGCTTCAGTGACAGCAGGAGGCTTTCAGATTGAATACACTGCTATCAACTCAACTAAAAAGATGATAAACCCCAAAGCTACTATAAAGTATTTTCCAGGAAAATTTGGCATTGTGTAAAATAATTTTTCAATAAAGAAAGATAAAAGCCTGTAAATGCTACACCTTGTGGAAGTTGCCAACTTTCTCCCTGAAGAACCCATTTCCATGACTTTTGCCCTCTCCTTCCATTCCTTTTCTTAGCCATTAATCCAGGTGCCTTCTGCTGAACTGAGCTGAGCCTTCCCTCCTTTTCTGTTCCTGCTGAATCTGCTTTTTAATATTTTGAGTCAAGGGTCTCGACTGTGGTAGTATCCTCCTTTCTGCTTCGGAGCTCCTGTGCAGTATCTTTTTTTTCTTCTCGTTTTTTTGTACTTTTTTCCATTCTTGCACTTTTCAGCTTTCTTTTTTTCCTTGCATTAGTTTTTATCTTTTTTTTCTTAAAACTTTTTAACAAAAGCATAAGATTGGAAATGCAAAAATATAACTGGAAACCTCTGATGGATTTTTTTAAAATAGAAAACAGAAAACAGTAAATTTATTATTTTGATGATTAGACAGGATTATAGAAAGACTTGTTGTAACTTTAGAGAAAGAAGTACATTTATAATTGTACATATAACTGCTGTAAAGAAAATCAGAAGCCACTTGTATCTTTTTTCTTTCTTTTCTATTTTACTTTTTTCCTTTCTTGCACTTTTGGCTTTTGTTTTGATTTTTTGTTTTTACTTTACATTAGTTTGTCCTAGTTTTTATCCTTTTAAAATCTTTTAATAAAATTATATTTTTTAAAAAAACTGCTGTGTGGTAATTCCCTTAGTTGTTTACAAGAGGGATTTTCTTGAGCCAGAAAGTTGTGAAGTATTCACTCACTAATTTTTTATAAAAACTACCCTGCATTTGATGTATTATTAAAAAGCTGAGGTATTAAATATTTAAAGGAATACCTTTGGGGGTCCTTTAATTTAACTGAGGAGGAAGAGGCAGACCTCACAACATTTGTAGGCACACCTCACAACATCTGTTTGCTTGCTTATTATTTTTGGGGTGAAGAATGACTTCAAGTCAGTGTTGAATCCTAATGACTGCCTGGACAGATCCCTGCAGTTTTCTTGGCAAGATGTCAGAAGTGGTTTGCCACAGCCTTCTTCCTAGGGCTGTGAGAGTATGATTAGCCCAAGTTTTCCTTAATTCAGACTATTGTCTTTTGTCAATGGATATGAATAAATCCCTTTATTGATTAAGTTGAGTTTGCATAATGCAACATACCAATATTAGATAAAGCACCTTTTACTCAGCAACTGAGTGTTGGAAAGCCTTCGGGTCTGCCTTTAAATTTACAAGAATGTTTTATTGTTCATTTTGTTGTTAAATATTTTCTAAGGTTTGTTTCCAAGTCTTACAAAGATCCCTAGGATGTCATTGTGGCACTTTCCGCAATTTACCACAAAATTAATGTAAATATAAGTGTCTTGTCTGAACTACTTCATTTTACATAGATTATCTGATGATGCTAATTAAATTCTGCCATCTAGCGGTTTCAAAGAGCAGCATCCAAAGTACCAATAGCATTTATATGAACGGGACACAGAGGGAAATAGGATGGAAAGGTAATTATGTTCTCACATCAGCACTACCATAGTTTGACCAATTAACAGGGTTGCTCAAAACTTCAAAATAGCCCTTCACTGATGAAATTTCATGCAGCTGCTGATTAAAGCAAACAAGCACTCTCTGTCTTCTCTTATAAAAGAAAACTGGTGTATTACAGTACTTACTGTATGCTTAACCTTTCTCTGTTGGCAGTTTAGTAGCCTTGACAAGATTCCTATGTATACTTGAAAGCTAGGGCTATCCATACTACAAATATCCATAAGATGATTTGACAGCCAAGAATCAAACGCTCACTCTTCTTTCCTGCCATTCATGGTTTTGGGGTTTTGCTGATAGCCTTAAATCTTTTTAGCAAAGAGATAAATATGCAAATACATTAAAGGTTCTTTAACTGCTGAAACTGCTAGAGGGCATACTAGAGGAAACAGGAAATACCTTGATGAGGCAGGTCCTAGTAGCTTCTCCCCCACTTCTATATCATGAAGAAGACAAAGAAGAAGCCTTTACACAAGTCTGCTGATTAGCCCAATATTTTGGGCTCACAAAAGACAAGATCACAAATCAACCAGACTAGATGGATTCTAGCATCATACCAAGCCTAAAATATTAAGCAAGTTGAGTTTGGTGATGCTGTGTAAATCTAGGCTCAAGAATTAGAGTTTTTCCAAATTGAAAATACAAAGAGCAAGAAATGAAAAACATCTCTAAATCCCACCAATTCAGCCCGTTTCCCTATATATTAATAGGACTCAACAAGTGAATAAAAATGCCAAATCCTATCTGAACATCTGACTGACTGTGCAACTAGCCAGGATAAGTTGCCGACCCAATTCCTTTGCCTCATATTCACAATTCTTAATTGTTCTAGAAGCAAAGACCCCTAAGCTAAGAAAACATGTGGAAAACAAAACACGACAACCTACTTGTCCTACTCGTCCAACTGGTTTCCAGCTTTTTTTTCTTTTTCTGTCTTTTAACAGATAGGTATTTTTTAGTTTTGAGTTAAGCCAGCCATTAATAATAATAAAAACAAAAGAGCACTTGCAAAAGACATTTTTAAAAATTGAAGCTATGGACAAGTCAGATACAAAAATGCAACAGAATTCCTAGAAACTGGCACTTTGACAAATCACCCATTAAAAGGCAAATTGAGAAAAGCTTCATCTATAAACTACTCGCTCTCTTACAGTATTCAACAACCAGATCAGTTCTAGATAAAAGAGGGGCAATAATACCCTTACCAAGGCTGAAAGGCAAATTACCATACCACTTAAAAATCAGGCAACAAACCTGACTCCCCCAGGCTCTGATGATGTCACCTCTTCTAATTAACACGCATTTGCATTTAATTAAGAGGTGTGTAAAGAGCTGCAGTTAAGTTTAAAATGTATCCAATCATTCTTAACTGAACCTTCAAATGTAAATTGCCAAATTGATTCTTGTGCTTGTACATACTTTTGACCCATTTGAAGTTTTCAACAGAACCAACTCCACAATTCTGATCTCCCTCCAACCACTCAAATTGGATTTGGACTGAAGTTCAGTTTTAGGTGCAAAACATGTTTGAACTGTGAGCTGCTAACACTCCATTTTAATCAAATCTATTAAATGCTTCTCACAATTCCGGGTTTGCTAAGAAACCGCAACTTCTACATACATGTTGACGGTCACTCAGTGGATGAAGTGGATGGTGCCAAGTTTGTGCGCTAGCACATTTAGATGTAAAATTGATGCATAGATTTATTAATCTATCAACTTAGCTAAAGTCATCTTAAAGTTCTCTTTTTTGCAAACTACTCTAAAAGCATGATTTGCTTTAACCCTGTTGCTACTGAATTGGGAGCATTAACTCAAGTTTTGCCGGCTTAGATCAACGTGACGGTTTGGTTCTACCAATATATTCCCACCATCCAGTCAGAGCTGAAGAAGCTTCTTGGATGAGAAGTTGAGAAACGCCTTCAAAGAAAAACCAGAAAACTCCAAATTTCTCTTGAGAAAGCACTTTTGGGACAACCCTGACCTGGATGACTGAGAATCTCCCTAGATATTGTCCAATTCATGCAATTCCATGCTTTCAAAGCTTCGTCTGGGGGCTTATTTTGGAGAAAGCTCGACCGATCTTAACTGAGTGGAGGCGAGTCATCAAATGAGCGTGGGTTGCAAATATCAGTTCTGTCTAAAAGACAATGAAATGAGTCGAATCGCCCATTCAAGTTTGGGCGCCTTTACCAGGCGCAAAACGCTTTCCAAACACCAGCACCTCCTTGCCTTCATTTTAAGGAGGAAGGCAAGGAGGTGTGCTGGTGTTTGGAAAGCACAAGGGAGAAGACAGCAACAGCCGGTATCGTGGATCAAACGCCCCAGCTGCCGTTTGCCGTTGGCGAAGAAAAAAACCTCGGCCCGCAACGCCTTCGATTCCACAGTAGGGAGAAAAGGGCGGTTTGGGGGCGGGAGGCGGTGAGGGGAAAGAACGTGTCGATCGATGATTCCGCACTCTCCCTCGCCACGGCGCGGGCGGGGCAAGAAGAGCAGAGGCGTTCGACCTCTCGGCGCTCTGCCTCTCAATAGTCCTCGCCCCGCCTCCTGCCGCGCGTTGATTGGCCGAGAGCGGCACTCCCTCCCTCCCTCCCCAAGGCTCCGGCTCCCGCGCTTCGCCATCTTACCCCCCCGGGAGTAAAGGAACGCGAGCGCGGGAACGGCGTTCGAGAACGGGTGGCGGCAACTTCACAGCCGTTTTTTTTTTTCCCCCTCCCCCTCCCCACTCCTCGAGCCGTTAGTCCGCGATGGGACCCTGCGACGGTTCAAGCATGCGGGCCCTGCTGGAGACCCTCGAGGACCCAAGCGCCTCGCCGGGGGTGTTGACAGACGCGTGGCTGACCCTGACGAAGTGAGTCCTGACTCCTTGTGCTCTCCGCCATAGGGATGCGAGGAGACGTGCCCGGCAGCGGCGTATAGGATATTGAAAAGAAAACCAAACCAGAACCAAGTTCGTTTTAAGAGGCAGCGTTATTCTTGGTGCTCCTACGGGACTGCCCGATAAGCCTATTTATATACAATATATATGCATGTAATCCAGGCACCTCTTTGCCGGATCTGTGGGTTCCTGAGAGTCTCTCCTCCAATTGCAGCGCAGCATCCTGAAGCTATGCGGCTTCCTCAGCCTTCGCCACCTCGGATTTCTTTAACCCTAACCCTCCGAAATGGAGTTATTGATGATGATGGTGGTGGTGGTGGTGAAGATGATGAAAAAAGGGGGAGAGGGGAAACCTTTGTCCCCTGCCATTCTCAGTCTTGCCTTGAAAAGGTTCCACAAGTCACATGCTTTCTCTGCTTTTTTTTTTTTTAAAGTTATTTCTTGGGTTTGAAACGTGCCAGCAGGAATTCTGTGTTTGTTTCTTTTAAAATGCTGTAGAGAAGAAGATTTTTTTTTAGGGTGGGTTGTTTTCTTTTTGGACATGCCGTTGCAGGGATTTTTCTGACATCCTGATGATTCTTATTTGCACTATTTATTTATTTGATTTGATGATCGCTTACAAGATAATAGGTATAAGCATAAACATAGTTATGAATACATGAAATGGATACATATAAGAAAAATTAAAAGAAACAATAGGACAGGGATAGTAGGCATGTGCACGCCCCTACAGACCTCTTAGAAAAGTGATGAGGTCAATAGACAGTTTAAGGTTAAAGTTTTTGGGGTTTGGAAAAGAAACCACAGAGTCAGGAAGAGTATTCCAGACATTGACCACTCTCTTGCTGAAGTCGTATTTCCTGCAACTTGCATTTCCTGCAAGTTTGGTGCGGTTAACATTGAGTTTGTATCTATTGTGTGCTCTTGTACTGTTATGGTTGAAGCTGGAGTATTCATTGACAGGTAGGACATTGCAATATATGATTTTATATACTATACTTAGATCGGACCGAAGGCAGCGTAGTTCTAGGTTTTCTAGGACTAGAATTTCAAGTCTGGTGGCATAAGGTATTCTGCAACGAGTAGAGGAGTAGAGAACTCTTCTTGTGAAATATTTCTGGATTTTCTCAACTGTGCTAATATCAATATGTAATGTGGGTTCCAGACTGATGAGCTGTATTCAAGTATTGGTCTAGCAAATGTTTTGTATTCTCTAGTTAGTAGTGTGATATTACCAGAGAAAAAGCTATGTAGGATTAGGTTAACTCTTAATGCCTTTTTGGCTATGTAGATACAGTGGGCTGTAGCACCTAGATCATTAGTTCCTTGACAGAGTTTGGATCATCAACAAGGTCTTGACTATTCAGCCTGTATTTTATTTTCTGATTTATTTATTTTTTGCCAATATATAAGAGCATTTATTTGTTGAGATTTGAAGTTGCCATTTGTTTGACCATTCTGATACATAGTCGAGGTCTTTTTGAAGGGTAGCAGTACTGTCTGTGGTGTTGAATAGCTTTACATCATCAGCGAAAAGAACACAGTTGCTCTTAATATGATCACAGAGGTCACTTATGTAGAGTATGAAAAGAGTTGGTCCTAAAACACTGCCTTGGAGGACACCATTGTTGACAGGTACAGAATTGGATAGGACACTCCCAATTTTGACCATTTGTTGTCTGTTTGACAGGAATGCTTCTATCCAGTTATGCAGTTGTCCAGAGATACCATAAGATTTTAGTTTTAGGAGTAGTTTGTCGTGTACCACTGAATCAAAGGCTTTACAGAAGTCTATTCAGATTGTGTCTATTGCTTTGCCCTGATCGAGTTCTGTAGTCCATATGTTTTTGCAGTGTAAGAGTTGCAGATTACAGGATAGTTTTTTTCTGAAACCAAATTGTTTATTAGAGAGTAGGTTGTTTGTCTCTAAGTGGAGGATAATGGATTGGTTAATAATTGATTCCATGACTTTACAGGTGACGCAGCATAAGGAGATTGGTCTGTAATTTTCAAATAGGCTGAGGTCTCCCTTTTTTAAGATGGGGATGACCTTGTGGCTTGTGACCATAATTTTGGCAAGGAGCTGGTCCTGAAAGATTTTTCAAAGACTATGCTTAGAGGTTCGGCTATGGCAGTGGATAGCTTTTTTAAGAAGTAGGCACATATTCCGTCCGGTCCAATAGATAGAGATGGTTTTAGATTGCAAAGTGCTTTTTCAACATTGTCTTCTGTAAAATCAATATGTATTAGATCATTGTAGTTGTCTGTGGTTCGACTAAGGAAATACTGGGCATGATCCATTGCTGTTACCAAATACTGAGCCAAAGAATGTGTTGAAGAGGTTGGCTTTAATAGTGCCGTTGTTGCAATCTTTTCTGTTTTTCTTTTCTGAATCGCAATTTGACTGGTGAAGCTTTGGTGAGGGGCAACTTTTCTTGGGATATTTGTTTGCTGCACAATTGAAGGCAAAAAAATATTCTGATAAAGGCAAGGGGGGAAAAGGCATTAGTGCCATATCCCATTACAGCTTTTTTTTTAAGGTACTGTTTATGTGTCATCGAGTAGATTCATAGTTTTTTCCCCAGGATGATCTGTTCCCAATCTAGTTCTTCAGGTACTTGATGGGTACATTGGTGTACCCCATCACCAATGTCATTGAGTCCATCCATTTTGATGTTGGTCACCCTCTTCTTTTTCTTTCCACTTTCTCAGCACTGCAGACTTAGCTAGGAAGCTGTAGGTGTTCACACAATGTGTCCAGAATATGAAAAATTGATCACAGGTGGTGTAGTGAAAACTCTGGGTTGATCTATTCTGTAATGCATTTCTTTTGTTTCCCCCTTGCTTGCTATCCAAGGTACACTTCTCCCACACAAAAGTTCAAAAGTATCAGTTCTTTTCCTTTCTTCATTCTTCAAAATCCAACTTTCACTTCCATAGTGTCACAGGGAAGACTTGCCTACACATTTCTGATCTTTGAAGATACAGATAGCTCCCAGCATCTTCATATATTTTCCAAGGTCTTCATGACTACTCTACCAAGCACTGAATTGAGAAGTATTTCTTGGCTGCTGCTATTTGTACTGTTGCTAATTGATCTTAAATGACAAGCTTATCCATCACATCAGTATAGATAGTCCTCATTTAGTGACCACAATTGGGGCTAGCAACTCGATCATAAATTCTCCAAAGCATCTGAGAGCAGGGTAAAGAAGCAATGGATGGAAACCAATCAAGAAGAGAACCAGCTTAGAAATAAGGAGAAATTTCCTGACAGTTAGAACAATCAGTGGAACCGCTTGCCTCCAAAAGTTGTGTGGGTGCTCCAACACTGGAGGTTTTTAAGAAGAGATTTGGACAGCCATTTATCTAAAATGGTATAGGGTTTTCTGCCTGAGCTAGAAGACCTCCAAGCTCCCTTCCAACTGCTATTCTGTCAAGCCAAGAGGTCACTACCAATTGTGCTTTTCCTTCAGCTTTGCTTTGTAGATCTGCAAAGGTTACAAATGCGAGCACTGGTCACAAAGTTACTTTTTCATCACCATCAGAACTATGAATGTGAAATAGGCAGCCATTATGCAAGTCTACTTGTATCTTTATTTCCAATTCTAAAGCTGGTTGTTGTACCTGTTGTCATTAATTTGGTGTCCTTAATTTTAATTCCATTTTTTTACTCTGTCCCTTGACTATTTACTAGAGCTTGGAGATTCTTTGCATTATTAGTAGTACCATCAACAGTGCACATATAATTGATACTTATTTCTCTAGTTTTAAAACCATGCTCGTCTTTTCTCATCCCATTTTCTTTTAATATATATTCGGCATGTAAGATGAATAAAATGAGAATATATAGCCTTGCTACACTCCTTTGATAACCTGAAGCCAGTCTGATATGAACAACCTTAAAGGCCTTACTATAATTAATGAAGCACACAGATGCTTCCTTTTGGTTTTCTTTGGCTTTCTCAGTTATACAGGATACATCAGCAATAATGCTTTGTGTTCCTTAGCTTTTTGTAAAACTGGTTTGTCATCTTTTCCAGGTAGGGCTGTAATCATTAATCATTATTTTGTTAATGTGAACATAAGGGTTATTGTATGATTTTATTTATTAATCAGATTTATATGCCTGCCCATCTTGCAAGAATGAGCAATATACAGCAATCAGTAGACACAATAAATATAAAAATAATCATAAAAGTAGTAATTATTTAAAAAACTAAAAAACACAAAGAAATGTAAAATATAGAAACTTAAGCAGAGAGATTAAAAAATCAAACGAAGAAAGTTTGCAGTTCCCTGGAGACCCCAGGTTTGCTGACAAAACCAGGTCTTGAGGGACTTCTAGAATGACAATGGAATAGACCTAATATGACTCGAGGAGATAGGGGAAATATTCCATAGAGCAGGTGCCACAGCAGAGAAGGCCTGCCTTCTGGGGTCTACCACAAGCAGGTCCCTGATAGATGGTGCGCACAACATGCCTTCTCTGCCACTTCTAATGAGATAGGCTGATGTAATTGGGAGAGATGATCCATGGGATCCAGATCACCTGGTCCCATGCCATAAAGGACTTTAAGGGTTAAAACCAGCACTTTGAATTGGACACAGAAGCAAACTGGTAGTCAGTGCAGCTCTTGGTATGGTGATGTAATGTGTGTTCTGTTAGGAACAGACATAACTGCCTGTGCTGCTGCATTCTAAATCAGTTGAAGCTTCCTGATAATTCTTCAAGGGAGCACTATGTAGAGCACATTACAGTAGTCTAGGGGGGGAAAAAGAATGATAGTTTCCATAATCTGTAGTCTCTTTCGTGCACACTCTCTCTTTTCCCTCTCATTCACTGAAATGTTGAGTGACTTCCAATTTGTTGTCTACTGTGTCGTTCTGTAAATTTAATGGCATAGTTTGGTTAAACCTTGACTGATTTTCCTTCTGTTTGCTTGCCATATTTCAATCAGTATTCCATCTTGTAGCCTTCCAATCTGGTAATGACTGGGAGTACTTGTCTAACTTCATCTCCTAATACAAGAGGTTCTTGCGAGTAGGGTTGTGAATAGAATGAGTGTTGCTTAAACTTTTTTCTCTTAAGATCTCTTCCCACTTTTACAAATTATGAAGGATCCCCAAAAATATTTTCTTCATACCATGGCACTTTGAAACTCATTAATTTGTTCCAGGAGACGCAATGAGTTCCAAACATTTTTTCCTCATAAGGAATAATGTAGTGAATCATAAGGAACCAACACTGACAGGTTCTAATTTGTGCATTGAGTACCAAATAAATGATGAGTATCGGGGAATTTTTTTTTGCATCAAAATGTATTGAGTACCAAATCTGATGAGTTTCAAAGCAGTTGAGTACCAAGGTATCACTGTATAGGTTTTATTTATCAATATTTACAATATTTATAAATTAAAAGGAATAAATTTACTGCCATTTGCAGATCTTATAATACTGCTCTTCTAACTGTTCTCTTTAAGTTACCTGTTAAACTTTCTGGGATTTTTGTCTTTCTTGGCTTTGACTTATCTTCTCGTAATTTTCACTGTTTGTTCTGACTTCCAATTTGCTTTCTTGAAAGCATGAGGTAAAAAGGGAAATATGATTAAATATGGTTTACACCATTATTTGTTGTACCATGTCATAAATGTATATTCTGACAAACCATTTTTGCTTCCCCCCCCCAACCCCCCAATTCCTACATATTTCATACATTGGCTTTTGTTCTTTAACATTCTCGTCTCTATTTTGGAATCTTAGCAACTGTTTAATGGCAATTTTCAATCATTGAAGAAGTAAAAAATAAAATGCAATAGTACTTGCAAAAGTAAAATGCAAGTACTATGAAAGAAGTAAAATGCAATAGTTTGTTATGCAAAGGAAATGCCCTTTGCGTAACAAACTATTGCATTTTACTTCTTTCCTCGTACTCATTAATTTCTATGTTCAGTCTACGTTAATTCAGCACCCATTCCTTGCCGATGGAGATTCTCAATCAGCCAAGTCATGGTTGTCCCACAGGTACCTTTCAAAAGACAACTGGGTTTTCTTGGGTTTTTTCCCCTTGAAAGCATTTCAATTCTCATCCAAGAGAACTAAAGAAGGTTCTTGGATGAGAAGCAAAACATTTCCAAGAGAAAAACAACCAAGAAATTCCAGTTGCCTTTTGAAAAGCACCTTTGAATACCCAGTCCTTCTTTATTTATTTAACTTCTTATTTAACACATGCACTCCCACTGGGTTCAGCTTCTCATGACATATGACCAACTATTTGTTCCATGTAGCAAAGTCATAGAAGCACACCCTTATACCGAGTTGTTTTTACTTTTGTCAATGCATTTATTTTTATCAGCAGGCCTCTTACCACTCACTATTTTGTATCTGTTTTTTTGATATTTTTCTACTTATTTCCCCATTGTCAATAAACATATGAAATCATTTGCCACTTTATCAGATACCTTGGTCTTTAATACATTCTTTTTCAGATCCTCTTTACCATCATAGTCTTTACAATATCATTATGTAACATTTGCTAGAAATAATTCAGATTCTCAGCAAACAGCATTCATGATGCCAGACAAACTTTTAACACTATTAGCATTCCCTTCACATTTATCCCCAAATACTTTATTTGGGTCTTAACAGAAAGCTTGAAGAGCGTGGAAGTTTTCGCAAGCAAAGCCTGATACTGATAAACGTCTATCATGATTAAATTCATAACTGAGTCATAGGTTGTATTGGCTATCCTTTAAATATCATGTATTTGCTTACAATTGAGCACTTTTTAACTGAAAGCCTGTTTTTTTTTTCAATATTAAGTCGCTTGACTGAAGAAGAAGAGGATGAAGATGAAGGAAAAGAATTTGCAGCTGAGGTTGAAAACTCTTTTCCCCAGCTTTACAATATATTTATGGTATGTATTTCACTTTATTTCCCTGTTTAGTTATCTAAATATACCTCAGGCTAAAAAACGTTTGAGTTGCTTTCTCTCATCAGAATTGGGCAAGATTAGTAGTTCAAACTTTTAATTTGAAGAAGTGCATACTTTTGTAAGTTTTTAACAATTTGAATCAAATAAAAAACCTGCTATTTATTTATTTTTATTGAAGATAAATGTGTAAAGAAATGTAATATGCCGTCAGTTTTGCCTGTTAAGCCAGATAAATAGGTTTAGTCATTATTCATATCAAGATCACTAAATTATTGATATACAGTATATCAACTTTGGGTTGTGAATTGGAGAAATAATCTGTAAATTAACTAGCTTTTGTATTTAAGGATAAGTTGAAATATTATATTAAATAATCTGAACTTAAGTAACTATAGCAACCTTCTCCAATTTGGTCAGCCTCCAAATTAGCTGGAAATCCAGTTTCATACCTTCCAGTAAAGTGATTACAAATGGTAATTGAAGAGGTTTACCATATTGGGGAATGTTTTAGAGAATGATACCAGTTTCAGATCTTGACAAATTGAAGTAATATAACTGATCAGTCTTCTGTTGTGTGAGTTTAGATTTATTTTCTTTCTTATTTAGACACATATTCCTACTGAAAAGTCGGAGTTGAGCAGTGCAGCTTTACAAGCTTTAGGATTCTGTGTGTGTAATCCAAAGATTGCTTCCTTATTATGCGGTAAATACCTTTTTGTATTAAACACATTCATAAACACTAATCAATTTGACTAACCAGTTTCTTCCAGTGACTGACATCCATCGTCTATGTCAGGGGTCTTCAAACTTGACAGCTTTAAGACTTGTGGACTTTAACTCCCAGAATTCCTCCTCCAGTCATGTTAGCTCAGG
>BHEV01049776.1:0-35244 GCA_004319985.1 Emydocephalus ijimae | reverse complement strand
AAAGAGCCAAAAAAACAGACAGAAGATATTAGAAGCAGAACACAGCAAACCCCAAGACCAATAAACACAGACCAAGACTCTTAACCAATCAGGATGAAGAAAAAACCATTCTGTCATAACAATAGGCTGTCCCAAATTTAAATCTGAAACCACTGTAAAAGTCTAACTCACAGACAAACACGATACAGAAGCCTGATGATGGCAGATGAGATTCTGCTGAAACGTTGCTACAACTTTAAAAGCACCACTACTATGACGTGGGAAAATACCCGAACAAAGCTGAATGCCATACATGTAAGTACCCACGAAAACTTAAGAAAAAAAAATATATATATATATATATATCACACACACACATACACACACATATATATATTACACACACATACATACATATCCATATATTTCCAAAAATGTGAAATTTGCAAATTTTGGTTATATTATATAGAAAAAATAGCTGATAATTATTTTGAGAAATTGGAAAAGCATTATTATTTCAAATAGTAATGACTCAAGATATGTGAATATATATCTTTTAAAAGATGTAATTTGTCCATTTTAAAACTTATATTTTGCTTTTGCACTTTTTTGCAATTTATTGGAATTTCTTTTATATGTTTTTGTACATTTAAAAAAACCTTAAGAAACAAAAAGTAATGAGAACATGACCTTGATATAGTGGGTGATTAACAAACCTATTCTTTCTATTAGTTCTATTTAGCCTTCCTGAGAGTAGTGGCAATAATTGTAGTCCCCGCAAAAAACATTAAGAAGTTCTGTCATTTATATTGTGTTCTACAGAAGTTCCATTGCTGGTCTGCGTTTTAAGTGGGAGTTCTGTGTGTTCCTATTGGCTGAGCAGCCTGACAGTGAACTATAAAAGGGAGCTGTCAGGCAACATCAGCT
Source organism: Emydocephalus ijimae (assembly GCA_004319985.1). Classification (NCBI taxonomy): domain Eukaryota; kingdom Metazoa; phylum Chordata; class Lepidosauria; order Squamata; family Elapidae; genus Emydocephalus; species Emydocephalus ijimae. The sequence continues at coordinate 34,338 of BHEV01049776.1, read as the reverse complement.
GTTACCCATCAACTAGCCAGTTCGGCAACGTATCGGCTGACGTGGGTAACCTGTTTCTTTGTTACAATAAACACTGATCATTTGTTAATACCTGCCTTAGCTCATTCTTAGAAAAGACTACAAAACTGGCAACGAAGGTGGGATGCCTGTCTGAAAGCTGGGGAAGAACAGAGTCAGTGGTATTGTTGTTCCTTTTTGTTGCCTCAGGAAAGACAAGATGTCGACTGCTCCATCATTCCTGTGCCGCCACCCAATGTCAGTAACTTGGGAATATTATATTAATCATTTTGACTGCTGATTTGTCTGAGATTTCAAACCTTAGGAAAAAAGCATATTTCTTAAGCTTTTGCAGGGCCGCAGTTTTTGATACTGCCACAGCCCTGTTGGTGCCTCAGACTGTTAAAGCGGTATCATGGGAAGATTTACAAGAACTTTTAAGTAATCATTACTTTCCTAAACCATCTAGGATTGTGAGGTGGCATGCATTCAGGAGACAAGTACAGGCTGAGGAAGAGACTATCAGTACCTACATGGCCGCCCTCCGAAAAGCGGCACTACATTGCGAGTTCCGGGATCTCAAGGATCAATTGCGTGATCAATTAGTATGTGGTGTACGAGATCTCAGGCTTCAAAGATGCTTGCTTGCCAAGAGCGATTTAACCTTTAAGATGGCTGTTGAGGAGTCTCAAGTGGCAGAAATGTCAATTCTCTCTGCTGCCGAGATACAACGCTCTAATAGCAATGCTACAAACAAACTGAGTGCTGCCGTGCATTATGATGACAGTTTCCCTGACGAAAGTTCTGAAACCGACAAAGATGTAAATCGCCTCAGAGGGCAGCCCCCACCACAGGGAAAGAATTGGATTCCTGAGAACAAATCTATGCAACCATAAACAACCTGCCTAAATTGCAGTGGTAATCATTTAAGATCCACTTGCAGGTTTAGAAACGTAATTTGTTTAAAATGCCAAAGAAAGGGACATATAGCTAGGGCTTGCAAATTTGGAAGAAACTTTAATCCACAATCCCAGCCTCAAGTTAAATCACAAAAACAAAAAGAATGTTTTACTATTACTAGGGCTTCCTACAATTCTAAGTCACCTAACAATTTTTCTAACCAGATTTACACTAACAAAATTTGTGTAACTGACTCCTTAGAAGGAAAGCAGTGTCCAATAGAAGTTGTTACTGGCTCATCGCTATCCATTGTATTCTGGAGCACTTTAAAAAGGTTAATTCCTGCCATCACAAAGAAACGTCTCCAGCCATGCAAACTGTCCCTAAAAGACTACCAAGGGCGATTTATTCCAGTAATTGGCACAGGAAAATTTAGTATCCAATTTCAAAATTTTGAGGGACTACTTCCTCTCACAATAGTAGAAGGCACCCTACTAAGCCTATTAGGGTTAGACTGGTTTAAATCTTTGGGACTTACAGTATCTGGAATGCATTCCATTCAGGATCAGGATTTACTTATTAAATGACTTTAAAGAGGTATTTAGTGATGAATTAGGTCAATATATAGGAACTACAATCTCATTTACCTTGGACCCTAATATAGCACCCATCAGGTTAAAACCTAGAAAAGCTCCTTTTGCATTAAGACCTAAAGTTGATGCAGAGTTGGATAAACTAATAGCCCAAGAGGTTCTAGAACCCACAGATTTTGCAAAATGGAAAACCCCTATTGTGACACCTTTGAAGCATGATGGTTCTATCAGGATTTGTACCATAAATAAGGCCTTGCAAACCAATGCTTACCCAGTACCAGTAATTCAACATCTGTTGCACTCACTGGGAAAGGGGTCTATTTTTGCAAAACTAGATAGGGCCCAAGCCTTTCAACAGTTACCGGTTGACAACTTTACAGTGAAGGCACAGACTATTGTCACCAATTGTGGTGCTTTCAAATGTACAAGATTACAATTTGGAGTTTCAGTAGCACCAGGGTTATTCCAATGCCTTATAGAAAGACTACTTCAAGGCATTCCAGGGGTAGTACCCTACTTAATAATGTTCTTATTTCCACATGCAACAAAGATGAACTTTTCAAACATCTCAGAAGGGTCCTAATGTGTTTCAAACAAGCAAGCTTGAAACTGAAGAAAAACAAATGCAAATTTGCAGTCAACCAAGTAGATTTTTGGGGATATCACATAGATGCTAAAGGTATTCATCAAATTGAATCCAAGGTAAGAGCTATTAAGGATGCCCCTACACCATCCAACAAGACTGAGCTGCAGGTTTTGGGGGGGCTCCTAAATTTCTATAGCTCTTTTCTCCCTCATAAGGCTTCAGTGGTGGAACCGTTACACAGATTATTGGATGTGAATGCTTCTTGGACATGGGGGCCCAAAGAGGACTTTTCCTTCAATGCTGTTAAAGCTCTACTGTCATCCAATAGTATGTTAATACAATTTGACAGGGATTTACCTTTGGTACTATGCCACGATGCATCGCCTTTTGGGATAGGCGCAGTGCTGGCACACAAATTGTAAATGGCCTGGAAGCGCCGCTAGCATATTTCTCCAGGATTTTATCAAGTACTGAGAGAAATTATGCACAGATTGATAAGGAAGCCCTAGTAGCAGTCGCTTCTGTTAAAAAAATTTCATGAGTTCCTCTACGGCCACCATTTTCAGCTTGTGACAAACTTTTATAAGGCATTTTGTCTGGGGATCATCCAAGTTCTACAGTATTGTCTCCAAGAATGACTAGGTGGACAATATTCCTTGCTGCCTATTCATATACATTAATACATAGAGCATCTTAGTCATGCGGATGCTTTGAGACATTGCCCCTGACTAACCCCTATAATTGACCCTGCACCATCATTAACTGTGTTCTCTTTGGATGATCAACAATTACCTCTGACTACAGCAGATATTGCTCAATGTTCATTGAGGGACCAAATAATATTACAAATTTTGGACTGGGTGAAAAGGGGTTGGCCCGAAGGAAAATTAGACACCAAATTCTTACCTTTTAGAGCCAGGCAGCATGAGATGTTCACCCAGCAGGTGTATTTATTATGAGCTTGTCATGTCATTGTTCCTAGCAGGTTGAGGCCTGGGATAATTGATAGTTTTCATGAAGGACATATGGGTATTGCCAGAATGAAGGCACCGGCAAGGAGTTTTGTCTGGTGGCCAGGCATAAACCGAGACATAACTACTAGGGTGAGGACATGCCAGGCATGTCAACTATCGTGGCCTGCCCCACCAGCTGCCAACCCAGGGGATGAGAATTGGCTAACTCCCCATGGTTACAAGTCCACATAGATTTGGCAGGCCCTTTCCATGGCCGCATGTTCTTAATTGTAGTGGACTCTTATCCCAAATGGGTTGAGTTGTCCCTCATGCATTGTACAACTTCAGAAGCCATCATAAAAGCATTAGACCATTTGTTTGCATCTCATGGGTTTCCAGATGTTTTTGTTTTGGACAATGGTCCACAATGTGCATCAGCTAGTTTTGAATTGTTTCTACCTGAGAAGGGGGGTCTGGCATGCTCTGACAGCCCCATATCACCCAGCAGTGAATGGTCAAGTTGAAAGGGCCGTAAGGGCAGCCAAGGAGGTTTTAGGCAGACTTGAGGGAGAAGATTGGCAGTCAAAATTAGCCACTTATTTACTATCACAACATATCACCCCCAGCTCAGTGACAAATTCTCCAGCAGAGATGCTGATGGGAAGGAGGCTTAGGAATAATTTAGATAGGCTCCATCCAAGCTACTTTCCTTCAATTCTCTTAGATTCCTTTAGCTAGGTGAGGTAGTTCCAGGTATACGACCCTGTATATGCTAGGAATTTGGGGGGTGATTTTAATCCTCTTTGGCTTCCAGGGCAAGTGGTGGCTGTTGGATTACAGGATGGCAGAATATGGCACTGCCATATCGACCAATTGAGAGGTCATTGGGGCTATCCCAAAGTAACTCAGAGGGGAATGAACAGAGGGAATGCATTATGGAGTTGACGAACCAGAGTTCGAAACACTGATGAGTGATACGCATGCTGAAACAAACCTACCTGATGAAGAGTTCCTGAGAGATTCTGAGTCATCTTCGGCAAGAAGTCCAGTGCTGCCAGTTCCAGAGAGTTTGGTGACAGCCGATCCATTCTAACCAGCTGAAAAGACTGAATGTGCAGGTTGGGGCGAGATTGCAGGAAATACGACTTCAGAGTGGTTAATGTCTGGAATACTCTACCTGACTCTGTGGTTTCTTCCCCAAACCCCAAAAGCTTTAATCTTAGACTTTTTACTATTGACCTCACCCCTTTCCCAAGAGGTCTGTAGGGGGCGTGCATAAGTGCACCAATGTGCCTACTATCCCTGTCCTATTGTTTCTTTTATTTTTTTTTATTTTTCTTATTTGTATCCATGTATTCATAACTATGTTTTTACTTATACCAATTATCTTGTAAGCAATTGACAAACCAAATAAATAAATAAAAATAAATAAATTTAAATGATTACACATGGTCTTAGCTGGGGAAAAGGAGTATTGCATTCTATGGAAGTTCCATTGTTGGTCTGCTTTTTAAGCAGGAGTTCTGTGTGTTCCTATTGGCTGAGCAGCCTGACAGAGAACTATAAAAGGGAGGTATCAGGCAGCATCAGCTGTTACCCATCAGCTAGACAGTTCGGCAACATATCAGCTGACACGGGTAACCTGTTTCTTTGTTACAATAAACACTGATCGTTCATTAATGCCTGCCTCAGCTCATTGTTAGAAAAGACTACAAAAATTTATAGTTCCCATAGCATTCTGCAGTGATGCTGCATCGTCCATTACAGGAAATTTTAATGAGATCAATCCCAGGATTATTTTTATTTTAATTCCAATTCTATAATTACAAGAACAGGACATGGTCAGTAACTCAGTGTGTTAGATTAAGACTGAAATAATCACATTGCAGGTGGATATATACTATTAATTATCATTTCCATTACTAAATCCATACAGTGTGCTAAGTCACAATGGGCCATTTGTTTGTGACATTAACCTTTCCAGTGATGTTTTCTAAATCATGATTGTGGCACAAATGTATGATTTTTGAGGGCTATTTTTGTCTGTGGAATAATAGAAGAGCTTCACTCCAAAAATTAGTGGCTGAAACCAGGCAAAATCTAAACTCTATTTCATTTTATATACATATATATTCAATTAAATTTAAATATAATTACTATCCTGTCATGTATTTAATTATTTTCTCCATATGAAAAGTTAATTATTAACAATTTCTGTTGGTCTTTGAGAAGCCTTCCTAGGGTTTTAAATGTCCTCGGATCTTAAGCTATCTATTTATTTAATTTATATCCTGCCTTTATTTTTAAAAATAATTCAAGATGGCAAATATCCAACACACCTGCCTCCTCCACCCTGAGAGGTGGGTAGGGCTGAGAGAGAGAATGACTTGCTGGCTTTTCATGTCTAAGGCAGAACTAGAACTCATGGTATCTGGCTTTCTAGCATGGCTATTTAGCCACTAGAGCTATGCATGAGCCCCCACCAATATGAACCATGGACATTCCATGAATTGTCAGATGAAATAAACAGAGCTATAAACTGTTGCCTTGTCTGTACTTTTCAAGAATAGAAACCAGATGTAGCCACTAACCTTTCCATTCCATACCTCTGCAGTTGTCACAGGGTAATACGCAAAGCAGTTGAAAAACTAAAGGACTTATTCATTTGTATATCATATCTGCATAGCTCTTTCATTCATGACTCACAAGTTATTAAGCAATTAAAATAATAACATCAGTGAAAAGAACAATTAATTTAAAATTTCAACCAGCAATTACAAGGGCATGGAAAAACAGATTAAGGCAAATTCCATTGCGTTGAAAAGGCGTTGAAAAAATAAAGTAGGAAAAGCTGAGCAAAATAAATACTTCTGCTGGGATAATCAAGAACAAAGGAAAACTCCCTATAAGGAACCACCATTGAAAGCCACTTGGTGTTCCTGGATGATGTTTTAACTTTTAGCATGGAATAAGGACAATTGGATTGAACTTGATTTTTAGAAGGAGCTCAGGATTTATGCTAATATAAGCTTTAAAATTAACCTCAGCAACTTCAAGATGGGTGAACTCCAACTACTGGCTGGGGAATTCTGGGAGTTAAAGTCTACACATGCTAAAGTTTGTTTAAAGTTCTTGAGATTGAGAAATACTGCCTTAGGAAAGGGGAGAAATGTGTGGAAGAAGGAGTATGTGGTCATAATCTCATTTTATTGAAAGTCTCAAGAGATATCTTCAATTATAGAGTTGCAACCAGGTTGTCTCTGGCCCAAGAAGCTGCAGGTCACAGAGCTAGAGACAGAAGTGCTCAGAAATGAACCATGAAGGGCCACATCAAAAAGCACATATTCTAATACTACTAGAAGAAGGCATGGCAATTGTACTTGCATGAGTGATTTGTTCTACCTCATGGCTTTCTTCAAGGACCATGCATAATTTCCTCCAAATGTTTCCATTTAAGATCTGAAAACTTAGATGATCCATAGTCAGAATCCAAAATGCCTCTTATTATATGAGACTAAAACAAAAGAGACTAAGAGCTTTTGAATTCCACAGGAGGCTTTTTCATTGGTAGCAAGATAATTCTGCACAGTTCAAAAGCTTGCAAGCATTATCTATTTAACTCAATTGCTTCAGCATAAAGAATTATCTGACTTTCTTGATGCTATTTCTTACTAAAACAGTACACCTGGGATATATTTAATCTTCACATGCCACAAATTTGCGAGCCCCAGGCAAAAAAGCAACAGCAGAAACAGAAGCATGCTGAGGGTTAGAAGTAGCCTTCAAGCATAGTATTTTAATTTTCTCTGATTAAAAAAGAAACTATGCTCCAAAATCTACAGCCGTTAACCCAAAGCAGTCGAACCCAAATTTTCTGAACTGTTATAATCAGGTAAATTGCAATGAAATATGCAATGAATATGGGATGGCAATCCCCCCCCCCAAAAGGACCATCTGCCCAGCATCTGGGGAAAATAAAGAAGGTTGACTTGAACTATAATGTAGGACACATCTGGCCAAGATAGTCTGGGGGGAGGGAGAAATTCTTCCCCTGAGCAGCAAGAATATTGTTCACTCATAGCGGGTACCCAAAAAGTGGGTGTCTTTATTGTAGTCTTTCTCAGTATGGTGCCATCCTGATGAAAGAATTACATTGGCTTCTCCCAACAACAACACCCACACATACCTTGTTTCCCATTCTCTCTTTTGTCCCCCACAGTTGATCCCATATTTCATTTATTTTAATATGTTTGAGTAAAATTGGTTACTATATATTTTTCCATCATATTAGAGAATGGTTAATAATTACTAGGATCAAGCTTCCAGTGTGAGTCATGGCAAACTGAAGACACCGCACCAAGTGAGTAGAGATGATGACTGCTGTGAAGAACAAAAGAACAGAGACAGACTGTTCTTTCAGATCTCTTGGTAGGAAGCGAAATGGGAGGATTGTCCAAAGTACTCTGAATGGCAGTTCCTTGTGAGGATACCATAAAATAATAATCTCCCACAGGTTGAACAGCATGAGTCAAGGGATATATTTTTTATGCTCAAGATCAGCAGTGTTTCATAAAGACATTAAACCAAATTCACTTTCTAACTGCATTCATAAATGGCCAATTTAACCACTTTATGGATATTAGACACCTTCAAAATGGTAAATTTGACCCCATGGTGAATATTGCTTTCCTTAAATTTAAGAAATTTTAAACAAATTTAAAAATTTAAAATATACAATTGACAAAAAAGGGTTTTGATGTAAGAAAGTTTTAAACAGATTGGAAGTTCAGAAAGATTTAGAATATTTTTTGTATTTGCTGTAAAACTTGAAAAATAAATTATAATCGAATAAGAAGCTTGTGGAACTGAATGATTGAAATGGAACTTAAACCATATTAGGAATTGAAGCTTGATGAAAATTGGAAATGGACACTAGAGGGAACTAAAGGCCAGGCAGTAAAGAGTTAAAGTGGCTAAATTAACTATCACTGTTTCTTAGATTTTTGAAACATGGACAGAAATATTAATAATATCTTAGATATCTCAGGAAAAATTGCAGTGGATAAATTTTTGGAAGGTGATGTGAAAAACTTCTAAAACCTTTTAGCTGACATAGACATTGTAGAGCTTAAAGGCATGGAAGACAACAAAATTGAGATTACCAAAATGGGGGTACAAAAGATAAATTAAAAAAAAAAGGACCTGGACATGCAACAGAAGCAACAAGAAATTCTGGATGATAATTCTTTGTGGGATTTACAAAATAGGCTGGTAAAAGCTTTGAAGATATCTTCTAAATGAAAAGAATAATGAATGGAATGCCATCGGAATTTTTTAAAGGTCAAGATTGGGCAGAGCAAAAAAAAAAGAAATATAAAGTTGGAGTATTTGTTTGATACCTCTGATAACTCTTCATAGACTTTTTGCTGAACTAAGATTAAAAAGATAATTTCTGGATTGCATATAGATAGAAAAGATTATGAAGAGAATCTTTTATTTGTAACTTTAAAAAGAAGTGAAACATTATGATACGTTTGGTGTAATGAAAATTGAAAGACAATTCATTACTGTCTTCATTATTCTTTTCTTTTCAACTTTTTTTCTGCATATCCTGAACTTTTCTTTTTCGTTTTCTTCCACTTTACTTTATATGTTTTACTATGCTTATTAATCAAAAAAGCTAATTACTAATAGCAAAGCAAAAATGAAAGGTAATGGGAATTTTAGCATAATTCCTCCAAAGAATTAGTTTGGTGTCATGTAGTGTTTCTCCAATTTGGTAGTTTTAAGACGAATGGACTTCAATTCCCAGAAGTAAGAGAAATGTGCAGAGCCTGAATTAACATTAGGATCATTCAGTATTTTAGAAAGGTATTGCAGCTAGCCAGGATTTCTGTCCTGGTTTGTTTATTCTTGCAGCCAATGCAAGAATAATCCTCAGGTATCCCAGAGGATACTGAAAAGCACTAAGCCATGGTATACAAGTGCTATTACAATTGCTATTCTCTCTACCGAATATCAGTTAGTTTCTGGGCTTTTCACTTTCCCACTTTTCCACTTTGCTTCTATCATATGACAGGTATTAAATTATTTGGTAGTCAGAGGTAAAGTCAGGTCAACCTGAAATCTATACCTGCTACAGGCAGACAAATTGAAACGAGAGATGTTTCTTTCATTCACTTCTACCAAAGCATCAATGGATAGGATGAGGGCATCAATAGGCCAGAGAGCTAGCCAAGCCAAGTATCAAGAAAACAGGATTGAAATCTATGTACTGTAATATGTTTTGTGCAAAGCTGAAAATTATTCAACCTTACTTCTCCTTCATTTTTTCATAGGCAGTCTACTAATTCTAACTTCTACCTACATTGTTCACCTTGGGTATCAAAAATGCAGGATACAGAAGAATAGAGCCAGAGGTTCATGGTACTCAGGCTACAGAAAGATCAAGTATAGGATAAATTAAATCTATCCACAGGATAAGCACTATCCAACTTGGATGGAAAAACATGGAATATTTGTACTAAAATAAACATGAGATACTAAAAAATAAATTCTCCCCCAAGTTGACCTAGACTCTTGATAATTATTAAGACACATCCTTGTTTTCTGGGCAAGGATGCATTATTATACATTATTATAGTCTATGATCTTTTTTACTTCTTATCTAGGGGCAGCTCAGCAACACTAGGTTTCCACAATGTTTTAATCTTTACTGAACTCTGCACATTTAATAAGAAGCTTACTATCACACAACTCAAGTGACTAAGAATTAAGTCTCACTGATTACAGTGGGCTTTTCCTCAACATAACTGTGGATCCAACTTGTTTCCACCTAAAGCCATTAAATCCCAAATCTAGATTATCTAGCCATTGAAGCCATAAAATGTATTACATTGTGCTTGTACTGAGTGTGGGTTTTAGGGGATCGCCCAGTCAGGATCCAGCAATTCTGGGATTCCTTCCAACTCCATCATGCCATTCTCACTTCCTATCCTTTAGCCAACCCCACTGTACTTCTGAGTTTGAAAAAAGATGGTTTGCATTATTTAGCAAGAGCTACCATTATCTCCTTGTTTCACCAGGCAACCTTCTTTACCGTAAAGAACAGAGGCCTTCACAAATCGTAAGGCTTATTTAGCTTCCTACCACAAGGCCCTTCAGGCTGGGGCTCTGATCTTTCACCTTTCCTTTAGGGCATCTGCCAACTAGGAACGAAATAAAATACCATTAAATCGGAACCAGTGCTATGATCAATTGCCCGATAGAAACAAGGTGGATAAATTGTGAACTATAGTCTTTATTCAGATGAACAAAGGTGAAAGAGTCTCTGGAGGCAAAGGTCACTCACTCTTTAATAAATACAGAATATCCTATTTCCAAGCTCTTCATATGCTTTGTTTATTACTATTTTGTTTCCCACAAGGATAATTTTTGTTTGGTGCAACAATGTAAGGATATCCTAAAATAAACACTGTCCTTGAACAGAAGTACTGTATGTGCCTCTCCCTTTGAAACATACTACTCAACATGCATGTTCATCTGGTTTTCACAATCAGGATGGGAGTTTCAGCTCAAATAAGTCCAATTCTTTACAGCCTTTCTTAATTTCACATCCTAATTTAGGAAAAAACATTTTTCTCTACTATTGCCAATAAACAATTGAGAATCAGGAATTTTTGGCAATCTTTTGCTTTTTATGCTATTGAGATATTTGCTTGTTATATCATATCTTTCTTCCAAAACACCTCCTGGCAATTCCTTATTCAATACCCCACCCCAAAATAACCACCATACTAGACTGGAATTACTGCTATTACTACCACTATACTTGTGTTGGGAGCATCAAAATGCTTTTCTAGGTTAAAAAGATTGATGACATCACTGTTGCCCAGGGGATGTCCAGTTAGAGATTCCGTTCATGTTTTAAATTGCCCACTGAAGTACCTGCAAATACCTACACAAGGCCGCCCATTTTCAAACTGCTGGTTTGGCAAGAGCTGGAGCATATGATGGGATTTCACCCCATCCCAGAGCAGCAAGCAGGTCTCGAATGCAAGCCTGCCAATTTTCAGCCTAGAATCAGGAGTGGGATTCTTCTGGTTCAGACCAGTTCGGGGAACCCCTAGCTCCAATGATAGTTGGCTCAAAACTGGTTTGCTCTGACAAGCATGTGGGCCCACCTGCCCACCCCAGAGCTATACTCACCTATATCTGCTCAGCTGATTTGCACAGCAGAATAGATCGCCGCGCCTCAGTTGTGTTACTTCCCTGAGGTAACATTGAAGGTAAGTAATTTCGAAAGCTGTGCATGCACATGCAGTGTATGTCAGGCATGCACATGTGCAAAGTACGTGATTAGCAAACCGGTAGTTACACCGGCAGCATCCCACCATTGCCCAACACCCTAACCTTGTGAACCACCGTGCTCTGTACGATGCTGGTTTTAGGATTAAGTAGGACTGGGCAGCCTACTGGATGTTTTTGTCCCTGGCCCTTTTTAATTTTTGTTCACAAAATTGCCAAAATTGCACTTATTAAAATTAAGTAACCTTCAGCAGTGCAATTTTCTGAGTATTTAAAGAACAAATATCATGCAAAGTATCTACTATTTATTTCTCTTCCAATCTAATGCATGCTTACAATCCTCCAAATAAACAGAGGGCCTCAAAACTTCAGCTCTGCTGTCCGGTCCAATGATAGCGCTGTGTAACCCGGGGTGAGATTCAAATAATTTAGTAACTGGTTCTCTGCCCTAATGACCAGCTGGGTAGGCATGGCTGGGTGGTCATGTGACATGGATGGGCATGGCCAACTCAGTATCATTCATATCAAGGGGCGCTTCTCCTTGCCTGGCATCTTGTGACTGTGGGGATGCTGCAACAGTTGTAAGTGTGAAAAATGATCATAAGTCATTTTTTTCAGTGCCATTGTAACTTTGAATGGCCACTAAATGAACTGTTGTAAGTCAAGGATTACCTGTACAAAAATATAAAAAGCTCTTTTGCTCACAAAAAGCTATCCTAAATACCAATCACTAGATTAAAAATATCTGCAAGCTGAAGTTACAAATCAGGCAGGGTGCCAGAGCACCTTGAGGAATTAAAATAGTTAAAATGCGATGATAACTATCAGCAGCCAACTCTTGCTCATAAAGGAAACTCTTCATCAGATAGGTCAGTTAAGCTCTTCAGATAGAGCACACCCAGGAAAAGCAATCGTTAGATCAATTTGCACTGCTTAAAGATACCAACTGGTCTCAATCACCTCACAAGATATCCTAAGGAAATCATCCAGATTTAAGGAAAGAACACATGCACCCAGAAAGGCAGTAAAAAAATCAGTGTCAAGTTTGCATCCTGCCTCTTGGAAGTACACCCCAAAAGGGAAGTTTCAGGAACCACTAAAACCATGAAGGAAGACCCTCTCCCCAAATAGATAAAAAGAAACCATGAGATAGGAAAAAATTCAAATACAATACAAATAATTAAATCACAGCAGTAGCTGTTGCTTGTTAAACCAATTACTAGACCAAATAGACACAGGAACTAGCCAGATTTCTCAACCCAGTTTCTTTTCAGGAACAGAGATTAATCTTTTCCCTTCCAAACAAAGCTTAGAATAGGGAAAATTATCCCATGAATGAACACAGGATTAAACGTTACCAAGCACAGAATTAAACATCACCCAAAACCAGTTTTAGACCGAAACTAAGAAAGGATATATAAACTCATGTTTGAATTTCAATCTTTGTAGCTAGCCAAGAAGCCTTGCTGAATGTCACTCATCTTGCTTCCTTGTCATTAAAAGCTTCTTTCCAGCAGGTCTGCTTTATTATTTAATTATTTCTTCATAGTGCTGATCATTGCATCCCAGCTGGAAGAACTCCAAAAGGGGAGTATTTCCTCCCAACAGCAATGTAAAAAGCTTAAAACAACCCTTCCCCTTTAAGAAAGTCAAGCCCCAGCAAAGTACCAGCAAAGAAAAAAAAACTCAGGAGAAGTCTAGGCGTACTGCCAAGAATGGAATAAGGGTTAACGGAGAGGCAGTTTCTGTAAGCCGGGCAATAAAGATTAGGCTAGCAACACCACCAGAGTGTTTCCTGCCTTCTATTAGCCCTGTAAAATGGAAAAAAAACCCAAAAGATTTCTTCCAACAACCCATTCTTCAAACTGCTTAGAAAGTTAACAATAGGATCTCGCGAATAGGTGAGAACTGGTGGAATCCCAACGCTAGAGAATGGCAATTTGCCGCTTTGTGGACTCTGGATTTAGTAAGGTAGTCCTTGAGTTATAACCATTGTTAAATGACTTTTTGAAGTTATGATGGCACTGAACAAAGGGATTTATAACAAGTCCCTCCTTCCCTGGGCAACCCTACATTCGCAAACACACATGCATATATCAGCATTTTCTTTTCCCACTCTCCCTGTGCATGTATGCTCCCCATGTCTTCATTCTCCAGCCTTCCTGAGCTCACAACACACTGCAGCAGCATCCCCAACTTGGTTGTGGCCTGCGCTGGGCTTCCCAGGGCTTCTCCCTGCCCCTTGCAGTACTCCTTAGCTGAGACTCCTTTTGCTTCAGACTTAACAACCTATATCTTTAAGTTATGACAACAACCAGAACTGCCTAGATTGCCTTCGCTAAGCAATGTGGAGCTTAGCAAAGTAACACAATGTACTTTATGACCCCCAGATCACATAGCAGCAAGCAGCAATCCCATTATAATTCCCATTATAATTTAAAGACTAGATGATCATTTCTGAATTGCTAAAATAGTCCCAATATTACACAACAAAAGACAAGCATGGGTACTGTTTTAAGGAGTTTTTTTTTTTTAATCCCTGCAATGTGACTGCCTTGAAATCCATCAAGGGTGCAATCTTGGAAATAATTATCCCACACAACAAGAAAAGTTGCTCACCCTAAAAATGGCAGCATGCTTGCTTGTTTATTTATATGGTTCATCCCTCCTTTCCCCCAAAGGTATTCATAGATTAAATTGTTACTGTGCAATAACTCTGCCTCACTTGCTACAAAGACCTTATTGCACAATAAATGTTACATGGGATCTAGGCACCATTGCTTTCCATTTGTAAACATTTCTTGCTTTCCTACTTTTGTTTTCTTTTCAAGTATATAGAAAAAAAATTGAGAACAACAATCCAAAATTGCTTCACAATATATTCCTCTAAAAGAATTCCAAGATTTATAATTATAACATTCTCATAATCCTGCCCAATTATTTGTTTTCATCTCAAGAGTTTAGGTGCAGAAGAAAGAAATGCCAAATGGTTTTAATACTAATTCATTTCAGGTTGTTTAGGTACATGCTCAGCTCATGGTTGTGATAGTAAAATAAAAAAACACTGAATTATATTGTTGAATGTATTGTTCATTCATTTTTTTCATAAAACATGAGAACAAATAAATATCCCAATGAAGACTGAAATGCACTAAAGTAAGATGGTTGATCATTTGCAAACAGAGATGAAGGCCTAAAGACTTTATCTGCCTGGCCCCACTAATTTTTCAGTTACTAGGACATTTTCAACCTTAATAAAAATCCAAATAATTATTTCCTGTTATATTGTGGCTGATTATATACTGACTTGTACCATAAATCGTAAAATAGGCAGTCTCTTTGAAGTCAAGCTTACCTCCTTGTGATTTCATGAATATGTTTATTTTCTTCAATAGGAAAGTGATTTACTTCTATCTAGGATGAAGCCTAAGAAAGAGAGCACTCTAGCCAGCATTAAACTGGCTAGATAAAAGAGTTAATTGTTTAGGGTGTGGCTAAATGGTTAAATGGCAGATGGAGAGCACTTAACAAAGGAGAGAGTTTGTGCAGCATCAGAAGGTTTTCATGAAGATGGGAGCTTTTCAGGCCAACAATATGCAGTGAAGATTTTGCATTAGTCTCAATGCCTCAACATTTGTAAGGATTTTATAGATTTATCATATTAAGTGTACATGGCCCAAATTCATGTCTCTTGCCTACAATCATTATTTACTTACTATCACTTACTTCTAATTTACTTAACTCCTTTATTTCCATCCTCCCTCCCTCTATCCATGCATGCATCTATGCATCCATTCTATCCTTTTAAAAGAGTAGGAAGAAACTTCAAAGCACTTGGAAACATATCCTTTAAGCACATCCATTCCCTGCAACAACTTTGTTAATTTGGAAAATACTTTTTAAAAGAGTAAAGTGAACAATAAAAGAATAGCTCATATGACTGTGCATTGGTGGATTAGGGCACTAATATTTACCAAATGTGAGCAACTAACCCTCCCCCCCCATTTCCTATCCCTCCCACTTCTGCAATGCTCTTGATTGGCTCATTCATCTCCCTCCTGCCCCATCCTTTAAAAACTTATAATTAGACACATTATTACACATTCTTTACCCAAATGGTGGCTTTCTATTTGTTCTTAGGACTAAGGAAGGGATATTCAGCTTGACAGTGGACTTCTCAGTTATTTGCAGTGGATTGATGACCAAGGATAGATTCAAAAATATCAGATCCAGAACTGTATAGAATCGGAGGCAAGAATGGATGTTTAACCAAGAGCTGGAAAACTGTCGGCCTCCTTGGTTTTGCTGAACTGCAAGTCCCACAGCCCTAGCCAGCATATCAAATGATGAGGAAATGCTGGTGGTTGTATTTAAACATCATTGAAAATGTCACAGTTTCCCCATCTCTGTTAGGACACCTTGAAATTTTTTTAAAAATGCTTTTATCACTATTTCAAAATCCAAAGCTGTGCAGGAGATATTACTATACAAAATAAAATTAAGTTCTTACTTAGCTGATATCAGGAAATCCTATTAGAATTTTTATTGATTATATGCCATCAACAATATAGATAGATTTTTCTCTATGACAATTTATCCCTAATCTGTTTTTTCAAGTCTGCCAATGGTGCACTCATTGATACTGCAACTGAGTCCAACCACTGGTCATTCTCTTCTCTTTCTTTCTACTTTCTTAGAATTAGAGCCTTTTTAAGAGGCTGGGTGTTTGCATAATGTTTCTGAGGAATGATAATTTGAGCCTGGTTGCTTTTGTCTCAAATAACAAATCTGGCTGGCTATAGTATTCTCAGAACACTTCTTTAACATCAAAGTTACACCTTTTACACCTAGGCAGGAAAAATCAAAGGTACAAGTACAAATTAGGTGAAACCTGGCTCAAAAACAATAACTGTGGGAGGGACCTTGGAGTCCTAGTGGACAATCAATTAAACTTGAGCCAGCAGTGTGCAGCATCAGGCAAAAAAATAAAGCTAATACAATCCTTGGTTGAATAAACTTTGGGGAAAAGTGCAAAGAAGATCAACTAAGATGATTAAAGACCTGGAGACAAAAACACATGAAGAACAATTGCAGGAATTGGATATGACTAATCTAGAGAAATGAAGGATTAGGGATGACATGATAGCAGTATTCCAGTTTCTGAGGGGCTGCCACAAAGAAGAGGGGGATCAACTTATTTTCCAAAGCACCAGAAGGCAAGAAGAAGAAACAATGGATAGAAGCTAATCAAGGAGAAAAGCAATCTGGGATTTTAGTGGTCACAAACTGGCATTGAGTTGGAGGATAGACATTGGCTGGCTTTCATTGTGCTAAATGTCCTGACATTGCAGGCCTTGATAGAAATCCAACTTCCAACAAAGTTAAATATAAAGATCTAGGGCAGACCTGTGTAAAATACAGCAATATTTCATTTTAATAACTAAGATGCATCAAATAATCTATTGTTGATTTTTTATTTTAGTTTGGTGGCCAGTGGAAACATTTTGGTTGGGTGTGTTCCCACTTGCAAAAACAAAAAAAGCTATAAAATCTATTGCAAGGTTTCTTCTACATGTCTGATTTATTTTGGAATTAGAATGTTTTGGCAAACTCAGTATTCAAGCTTAATCTTATGGAGCAGGCCTTATCTTGCTCCTAATCCATAATTTAAATATGCCAATCCTTCAAACAGCATAGAGCAACCAGTTTTTCTAACCAAAACTGCCAGAATATTATGTGTAAATTTTATTGCTATTTGATAAGTACAGGTAGTCCTTGACTTAATGACTAGTCATTTAGCAACCATTCAAAGTTACAATGTATGGCTTGCGGTGGTGCTTCCGTCGATGACAGATCAGAGACCGTGATTGTGCACTCCTTCGATCTGTGTTTACTTTGTCGTGTTATGTTCTGCGCATGGGTGCAAGGAGCGGAGACGAGGCAGTGAACAGTGAACTTCAACTCTTTATTAAGCATACTGAACAGAGCAATCACCTAGGGCAGCAGCAGCCCTTTTATAGGGTTGGCTGCTGTCCTATTAGCCAATGAAAAACATGGAAGTGTTAAACCCTTGAACCAATGAGAGTTGCCCCGTTAACAGCCAATCAGATTTCCCAGAAAGGACCAATCCGATGTCACTATTATCGGCCAATCAAAGTGCAGGATTAGAACCCTGCTTTTTACTTAAGGTTGTTAAAACTTTATTAAACGCCTTTATTAGTTCATAACACCCCTTCCCCCTAGGTTCCATTTGAGGGGTGCGGTGACGTAATCCCATAGATATGCAGGTTGTTTCAACTGTCTATTAGATTTGCGCTGTCCCACCGGTTTCTGTCTGTAGTCCGGTTTCGGTGGAACGTTTTTTGATTTATCTGGTACAGGCGGTTCCGCATCCTAACAGGACGACTCGGCGCCGCTGATTCTGTCGTTGTTGTCCTCCGGTCTCTGCGGGCTCGCCTCCGTTGAGGTATTTCTCTGTGGCGAGGCAACCCCCATTCCTGATTCTCCTTCAGGTAACGCGCCGGGCTGCTGACTTCCTTCGATTTCGTCATCCACCATCTCGAATTCGATTCCCTCGACATCCCCTCCCCCCTCAGTTTGAGAGTCACAGGAGTCGCGGGAACTGGGTTGCAACCTAGAGCGAAGTTGATCTATATGGCGTTTCCATATCTTTCTGTCCAATGTTTGCACGCGGTAGGATCTGGGCCCAGTGGTTTGGGTTACAGTTGCTTCGACCCATAATGGTTCGCCGGAAAGGTTTTTACCGAAGACTAAGTCTCCTACCTTGAACTCACGACATTTTCCACTAGATCCACAGGGTTTCTCTGGCGTGTAGGACAGGTGGAGACGGTTGAGGTGGGAGCGGAGCTTGCACCCCACCAACAGTTCAGCTGGAGTCTTGTTGGTGACGCTATGTGGGGTGATGTGTTGGAGTAGGAGTATTCTGTTTAGTTTGTTGTCAATGTCCCCATAGTCCATCTTGTGGAGAGTGTTTTTAACAAATTGGACCATGCGCTCGGCCGTTCCATTGGCCGCAGGGTGTGCCGACGAGGTTAGCGCATGGCGGATACCCTGGTCTGCTAAGTATTGTTCAAACGCCAGGGTGGTGAACTGCGGTCTGTTGTTGGAGACTAGAATGTCTGGCAGTCCATGTGTTGCAAATAGTTTATTTAATTTGCGGATGACTGAATCGGTTGTAGTAGTCTTCATCTTGTGGATTTCGAGCCAGTTGGAATAGGCATCCACTGTTAGGAGGAACGTATGTCCCTTAGTAGGTCCCGCAAAGTCAATGTGGATGCGGGACCACGGCCCCTGGGGGGGGTTTCCCACTCCATTGGAGTTGCTCTAGGTGGGGCACTGCTGACTTCTTGGCACTTTAGACAAGTCTTTACCCAGGCTTCGATCTGCTTATCGATGCCAGGCCACCACGCGTAGCTTCGTGCGAGCACTTTCATCCGCATGATGCCGGGTTGACCGTCATGCAATGCTTTCAAAACTGCCCGTTGTAACCGCTCTGGGATGACGACTCTGTCTCCCCATAGGATGCAGCCTTTCTGCGAGAAAAATTCTGTTTGCCAGTTTCTGAAAGGGGTGAAGTCATCAGGGGTTTGCTCTACTGGCCATCCTCGTTCAACCCAGCTGAGAACTCGCACCAGGACAGGATCTCGTTTCGTTTCGATAGCGATGTCTCTGGCTGTTAGCGGCGGTGAATGTAGTGTTTCAATCTGGAGTGTCGTGAGGGTTGGAGCTGGGTCGTCGACGGTTTCCGGAAGTGGGGCACAGCTCAATGCATCAGCGTGGGAAATGGCTTTCCCCGGGCAGTGTTACAATTTATAATTGTACGCAGCTAAGAACTCTGACCAACGAGTCATTCTAGGTGACAATATATAGGGGGTTGGCTTGTCTCCCGCTATAATCCCCAGCAAAGGCTTTTGATCGGTAATAATAGTAAAAGCTCATCCATACACATATTCATGAAACCGTTTTACAGCAGATACAATAGCAAGAGCCTCTTTGTCAATTTGACTATAGTTGCGTTCAGCCCTCGATAAGGTCCTTGAAAAATAGGCAATAGGGGCCTCACTACCATTAGGTAACACATGACTTAAAATGGCTCCTACTCCAAAATGGCTCCTACTCCTTTTTTTTTTGACACATTCAAGTTCAGCTTTTAATTATGCCTATTTAGTGCCAAAATCATATATTTATCCAATTTAAACAAGTATTTTCCTCTGGTTTCCTCCTTGAATTTAGTTCCTTTCAAAGTTCAAAGCCACTTTCAGCTGTCAATTTTTTTTAACTTTCTCTGGACGTCACTTTTAATATCTTTCTTTTTTAAAGTTTCTTTTTAGCTTAATTCTGGGGTACCTTAATATCCATATGTCAGCTAGTTTGCCTGGTCTCCACACCGCCTGCTTCTTCTCCGCTCCAGCATGATCTTATTTCCTGAATGGCTTCCTGTCTTCAGGACAGCCATTAAAGACTGCCTCTTATTCTTGTCTTCAAGGGGAGTATGTCAAGCCAAGGAGGGGAGATGCAGCTCCTCTTGACTCAGGTGGTGGTCTCTCCCTCTCCCCCCCCCAAGATGGATCCGGTTTGGGACACTCCGACTGTTATGAACTAATAAAGGTGTTTAATAAAGTTTTAACAACCTTAAGTAAAAAGCAGTTAAGTAATCCTGCACTTCTGATTGGCCGATAATAGTGACATCGGATTGATCCTTTCTGGGAAATCTGATTGGCTGTTAATGGGGCAACTCTCATTGGTTCAAGGGTTTAACACTTCCATGTTTTTCATTGGCTAATAGGACAGCAGCCAACCCTATAAAAGGGCTGCTGCTGCCCTAGGTGATTGCTCTGTTCAGTATGCTTAATAAAGAGTTGAAGTTCACTGTTCACTGCCTCGTCTCCGCTCCTTGAACCCATGCGCAGAACGTAACACGAAGAAATAATTCTGGGACTGTTTGGTAATTTTGGCATAAATTTAAACATAGTTACTGGACTGTTTGATGAACTTGAAAAAATTTAAAGAGGATTCAATAGAAATTCATCGTTGGAAATAAATATCAAAGACGTTGGTTGAATTAAATTACTGGACAATTGGATTGGATTTAAAGACTAAAGAAAGGAATAAAGAAATCAAAAAGAGGTGTTTAAAAGTGGCAGAACTTTTTTTGGAACTAAAAATGGAATTAAGAAATATGAAAGAAATGTTACATGAAAAGGGTGAATTGTACTGCCTAGCTTTACAATCATTAGAAATGGAGATTTTGGAGTGTGAAGAACAACAAGGAGTGCCAGGAGGGGAAGAGCTAATTAAAGAAGAAGCCAGCTTCAACAAACAAAGGGAATAATGAATATTAAAGCAAAAGAGAAAAAGAATGGGAATTAAAACTTGGAGATTTGAGGAGGCAATTAAAAAGAGAAATGTTTTGAAAGCCAAATAAAGAAAATGGAAACAGCAGAAAAGGGGATTACAGAGGGAAATTTTAAAGGTGGAGGGAGAATAAAAACTGGAATAAGAAATGGAGGGAAAAAATGAAGGAAAAGGGTGTTGGTACTTACCTGATACGTCCATTCTCTGTGAGCTGTGAAGAGCATCCAGAAGTGGGGAGGTGCTTCAGTCTATTCTGGAAAGGCTGGGCTAAAAACTCCGGGACACTCCTCCTCTTCCACAGGACTCCTCCTCAGCGTCCCCCAGTTTTGTGAAGACTGAGTGCCAAAGTCCAGGACTCATCACCTAATCTAGATCCCTGACTGGAACGGAACCCCACCAGACAGAAAGAAATGGGTGGGGCTGGATGCTCTTCACAGCTCACAGAGAATTGGCATATCAGGTAAGTACCAATGCCCTTTCTCCCATGAGCTGTTCAGAGCATCCAGAAGTGGGACATACCAAAGCTTGGCCTGTCCTTAGGGAGGGACTCCGTCTGGATCTAAATCCACTCCTATACTCTGTGGACCCTCTGCAGGACTCTTCTGCCAAATGAAGCATCTGCTGAGGCATAGGCATCAATTTTATAATTTCTGACAAAGGGAGATGGTGAAGCCCAAGCTGCCACTCTGCAAATTTCATCTATGGAGGCCTG
This sequence comes from Emydocephalus ijimae, assembly GCA_004319985.1. Lineage (NCBI taxonomy): Eukaryota > Metazoa > Chordata > Lepidosauria > Squamata > Elapidae > Emydocephalus > Emydocephalus ijimae. The sequence continues at coordinate 12,915 of BHEV01049776.1, read as the reverse complement.
TGTGGCCCATGCTGCTGACGTTGCCACACTCCTTGTTGAGTGGGCTGTAATGCCCTTAGGAACTGAGATGGACTGGCATTTGTAATTTTTTAGCTATGGTGGCTCTCAACCATCTACCGATGGTCGTGGATGACACCTTTTGTCCTAGAGTGGATGGGCTGAAGGATAGAAATAGAGCCTCAGGTTTTCGAAATGCCGCTGTGCGGTCTAGATAGATGCTTAAGGCCCTTCACATGTCAAGTCTATGCCATTGATGTTCCGGCCTGTGAGATGGTTTCAGACAGAAATTTGGAAGGACCAACTCCTGCGCTCTGTGGAAGGTTGAATTCACTTTAGGAGTGAACGATGGATCCAAATGGAAACGATGAAACGATGGATCCAAATGAAACACGCACAGGTCCTTATGCATTGACAATGCCGCCAATTTGGAAATTCTTCTAGCTGATGTGATTGCAATTAGGAAGGCCACCTTATATGTCAGGAATAAGACTAGTGGTTCTTAAAGGCTCGAACGGGCCAGTTGTAAGTACGGTTAACACCTTGTTGCGGTCCCAGGTGGGATAGCAGTGAATTACAGAAGGTCGTAAGTTTGCAGCACCCTTGAGAAAGCTGCAGACATGTGGATGGTGAGCTATGGAACGGAGGTCACCCCAGGTTATCACCAAGGCTAAAGCCACCACCTGTCCACGTAAAGTATTTGGAGATAGGCCCTTGGTCAACCCCTCCTGTAAAAAGGCCAATAATTGTCATATTGATGGGGCAGTTGGGTCAATCTTAGACCCCTGGCACTAGCGACAGAAGGCGGACCACGTGGCCTTGTATATACGATTTGTTGAGGCCCATCTGGATGCTTGAATAGTGGCAGTAGCATCCTCTGAAATTTGTTGGGCCCTTAAACAGCTCCACTCAACCTCCATACGGTTAGACTGAGCCATTGTGGGTTCGGGTAAAGTATCGGCCCTTGGGAGAGGGAAACCTTCATCGGTGGAATATTCCAAGGTTGTTCTCTCGACAGGTCCTGTAAATCTGCGAACCACGTTCGCCTGGGCCAGTAACGGGCGACCAATATCAATTCCGCTCGTTCCTCCAATAAGTTCTGGATCAACCGGGAGTGGAGGAAACACATATAGAAGTCTGGGAGGCCACTGACATTGCAGGCCATTGACAGCCTACGCCCCTGAGTCGGGTATCTTGAGATATAGCGGGGCAATTGGGCGTTGAGAGGAGAGGCAAATAGATTGATCACAGGTTGCCCAAATCTCCGCACTGCTTCCTGGAAGACAGACGGGTATATGCGCCACTGCCTGATCTATCATGACCCTGCAGAGCCAGTCTGCTTTTGGGTTTAATGCCCCTGCTATGTGTTCTGCCTTGAGCAAAGACAGATTGGCCTCAGCCCATTTGAACAACTGGGCATCAGAAGTTTGGAATGAGTACCCTCCTGTCTGTTTACGTGGGCCTTGGTTGTGGTATTGTCTGTCAAGACCAGAATGTGGCATGAATGGAGAAGGGGTAGAAAACTGCGTAAGGCCAGGTGAACTGCTTGCAGTTCCAACAGGTTGATGCTTTGTGATTGTTCGGAAATAGTCCAAATTCCTTGTGCAGTGTGGGATTGGAAGTGAGCTCCCCATCCTATCAGGCTGGCATTGGTTGTGACTGTTGTCCTGTGAGGTTCCTTGAAAGGGCACCCCTTGTTTACCATTTTTTCCGACCACCAGCGGAGCGATTGGAGAATGTTGTGCGGTACCTTTATCCAGACGTTGGAGGTGGCTCTTCCAGATCTCTGGAAAGGTAGCAGGAACCATTGCAGCTCTCTAGAATGGAATTGAGCCCAAGGCACAATGGAAATACAAGAAATCAGTTTCCCTAACAGTTGAGACAGCACTGCCAGGGAAACCCTCTTTAAGGCTCTGATCTCTCTGGCCAAAGACTGGATACTGTTTAACCTGTCCTGAGAGAGAAAGACCTTGCCCTCCACTGTATCTATCACTGTCCCTAAATGAACTAACCTAATTGAGGGGATCAAATGGCTTTTATCCCAATTTATGGAAAAGCCATGACCCTGAAGGGTCTCCAAAGTAAACTCAGTATCCAATTTTGCTTGATGTCTGGAAGATGACAAAATTAAAATATCATCCAGATAACATTGTAAGCAGACAGATTTGATCCTGAGCGAGGCAGCCAATGCCGCGAGGACCTTGGTAAAAGTCCTAGGGGCCGAAGCCAGACTGAATGGCAGGGCGATATATTCATAGTGCTGATCACAATAGCAAAATCTAAGATATCTGTAGTGGGCAGGTCTGATTGGTATATGTAGATAAGCCTCTGTGAGATCTATAGAGGTCATGATATCGTTCTCTCTGATGCTAAGCAGAATGGACTGGAGAGTAGTCATCTTGAATTTTCGATAAACCAATGATTTGTTCAAACACTTGAGGTCCAGAATTGCCCGCCAGCCCCCCGAACTCTTTGGGACCACAAACAATAGAGAGTAAGAGCCTTGACCCCGCTGTTCAGATGGGACCTCTCTAATGGCCCGAATATGCAGAAGATGATTGATAGCACCCTGCATCAACTTAATGGGGTCCGTGGACCTAGGGCTCCTAATGAAAAAGTTCGGGGGGGAGGATTGAAACTCCAGCACCAAGCCAAACCTAATAGTGTCCTTGACCCACGCATCAGAGGTGGAGTTGTTCCATTGATCGGCAAACAGTTTTAACCGTCCTTCAATGGGAACTGCTGTCAAGGGCTCACTTGGGGCGATGAAAAAAGCGGCCTCTAGTGCCTCTGGGGTTTCTACTATTTTGGCCTCCCCGCTGACCTTTATCAGAAGATTCAGGACTATCCTGTCTAAAACTGGGCCTGTAGCCTGATGTTCTCTGAGATCTGGAAACGTGGGAACCCTGATAGTAGTGTCAAAAGGAACCCCTTCGAAATGACTGGGACGTTCTTTTTCAGACCTACGAAAAAGAGGGGGAAGCACTTTTTTCTTGTTCCTGTTCTCTATAAGGAGGTGCTCCAAGACACTGCCAAATAATTTATCCCCTGATATTGGGGCTGATGCCAGCTTGCATTTATGCTTGGTGTCCGCCTGTCAATGTCTGAGCCATAGCAGTTTCTGTGCTGATACGTGAGATGCTATGGCCCTAGACAAGAATTTGACTGCGTTAAATGTGGCGTCAGCGGAGAACTCTGTGGCTGCCATAGTTTTAGCTATGTCCTGGTGGGCTCTGACATTTGATACCGGCAATATATCCCTCAGGTGGGAGAGCCATCAGAGGGAGGAACGTGTAAAAAAGGATGCAGCTGTAGCTGCCCTAATGGCCCAAGTGTCAGAAACGTGTGCCCTATGTAGTGCTAACTCTGCTCTCCTGTCTTCCGGTCTCAGGGCTTCCTCGGCCTCATTAGGAAAAGTGGAAGAAGAGGCCAGTGCCACCATGGGTTTATCCACCTCTGGCATTTTTAGAAAGTTTGCAAACTCTGAAGTGCCAAATTGAAGTATCACTTATCGTACCCTGTTGGTGCTGGGTATGATGCTGCTGATGTTCACGGACTTTGTACTGATTCAGCAAACATACGAGGGACAGGGATAGTTTCTGCCTCATTAGCCGGTTGTGAGAATATTCGGTCCTTGGATTCATCCTGAGACCCTGTTGGCAATGGATGAGGTTCTGATGTGCCTAGTTTAGCGGTGTTCTTTGCCTTGAATAGTAAAGATTTAAAGAGGTGTGGGCGAAAAAGGCCAGAAAAAGCAGGTTGGTCCGGAATGAGGCTTTTGTCATCCGATATTCCCCATTCTATTGGGTCAGCCTCTTACAGCCCCAAGTCCATCTGATGGATTGACCCCCCCTTCCATGGAAACCTCCTGGTCCTCAAAATCCGCTTCCTCCCAGAGGCCCTGGGCTGATAAGTTAGGAATATTGGGGAATACCTGAGATAGATGTTGTTGGGTATGCTCAAAGGATCGAGCGGACGGGGATCCTGCATCCGAAGCAGTCGATAAGTGTCTGGTCTGGATGGATTGCTGAAGTCCAACTGCAATGCCCCTTTGAATCGCCATCTCCATCCATTGCCTCATTTCAATGGGGATAGTCTCAGGTAATCCCTCCTCCTGTCTTAGGCTGGCGGCCATAGGTGTGAAGGTTACCTCTGGAATTTGCCGGGCAATGCTCAATGGGGGAGATGTGACTATGGGGGGTTATCCAGAAACAGCCTGTCTTGGCTAGGTAGATAAGTCCAAGGACCCCATCAATGGGTTTGGGTTCTGATCAGATTGCTGTGTCATAGCCATCTTGTCTGCCTCCCTGGCGCGTTTTTGCAATTGTCTTTCCAATGCTAGGTGCCTTCTATGGGCATCCTTATCTGCCGCCTTAGAGACCTTTTGGGGGACCGCTGGCTTGTCTCAGGACTTATTGGGCCTGGAGCAGAAAGCGTTGTCACGTTCCATTGTGTATGATGGATTGTCTGCCTCTGAATGTAAATTTGATTTTTAATTTTTTTTAAAAAAAATATTATGATTATTATTAATATTATGGTTGATATTTGAATATCTATAGATAGAACAGTCTAAATGGTGAACAGTATCTAAGGGTCCCCAGCAAGGGAGACCCCCCAAGTGCTTCAAGTAAGAGAAAAACTCAGGATCTCTGGTCACCAGCAAGGGAAACCAACTATTACAGGCTCTGATGTGACTCCTTGCCTGTCAGAAATAAATGTTCCGCAATATAAATGTCACTCGCCCTTTCCGTCTGAGTAAAAGATCCAAAGGCAAATGCAAAGAAATGCCTGTTTAATGAGCAGCCAGTTAGTGTAACGTTAGCCAGAGGAATAGCTAAATGCAGGGAAGGCACAATGGAAAGTTAATGTCTCAGTCCCCAGCAAGGGAAACCAACGAGAAAAGGAGGCTGTAACAATTACTTTCTCGGTCCCCAGCAAGGCAAACCAGCGAGAAAAGGGGGCTGTGGTAAATGCTTTTGTTAAGTTCTGAGCATGGGCGCGAAGAATGGAGACGAGCCGGTGAAACAGTGAACTTCAAAACTCTTTATTAACATGGTGTGACAGCTCAGCTCAATGGCTGCAACGGCCCTCCTTATATAGGCAACTTATTAAATATTCAACCAATGAAAACCCGGGAGCGCTAGCTCCGTTAACCAATGGGAGAGGCTCATTAATGGCCAATCAGATTCACCTGAATGGACCAATCTGATGTCGCCATTAATGGCCAATCAGAAGTGCAGGGCCAGAACCCTGCACTTGACTTCAAGCTCTTGATAACTTTATTAACACATTTATTCGTTCACAACAACTTTCTTGGTCCCCAGCAAGGGGAACCAACGAGAAAGGAGGCTGTGGCAATTAGGTGCAAAATTGAGGCAGCCGTTGAAAAGGGCGGGAAGCGGAATCACCGGAGCTAATCCTAAGCCATCAGACGAGCCGTTGCTGCTGCTGCTCTAACTCGCGATCTGAACACTGCTGTCAAGAGAAACAGCAAGGCAAAGAAAGCCACGGCTGGAAGTGTTCCGTTCCGATCACAGGGCAGACGATTGGAAGGCTAGATAAGGCAGTTTCCTGAGACGGTAGCCTCAAGCTGCCTGCGGAGTGACAGGCTCCGCTATCTACAAGGAAAAACTGTTTTATTCTAATTGATATTCTTGTTTTCTGAAGCGATCTAGGGGAAATCCTCAAAAAGCTGAATTAGATGGGGAAGGGTTTTAAAGAGCAAACCTGAATTAGACAAGAGCTGTTCCAGTCAGGGAGTGCACAAAGTGCTTTTTACCACGAAGACTGAGCTAAAACTGGGGGACATTGAGGAGGAGTCCCATGGAGGAGGAGGAGCGTCCCAGACTTTTAAGCCCAGCCTTTCCAGAAGAGACTGAAGCACCTCCCCACTTCTTGATGCTCTGAACAGCTCATGGGAGAAAAAGAAGCAATAAGAGAAAGGACCAGGAAATAAGGAGAAATGGAAATTATACAAAAATGAAAAGAAATTGTTTAGTCAAGAGACATAAAGATAATGGGTAGATAAGGATTAAGAAAGGGGATTACGGGTAATGTGGTGTAATATAATGGCATTTGGAGTAATAAATTATCTAGAAGATAGAAAAGTATAGATTTTTAAAATGAAAAGATTGAAACTGATGTTTCTTTGTTACTAGACTACTTGTTATTGTTAAATTATATACAGAAATAAATGGAATAAATGTGGAGAAGAGAGACTATGATAAATATGCTAAATATGTTTAATAAATTTAAGAATATAGTTAAAATGAAATCTGAGGATTGTTATAAAAAGAACAACATCCATTTTTTATGATTAATTGTATAGATTGATTCATTTGAAATTATAAATGATTTGATGTAATTGAAGGGGAAAATACCATGCAGAATCTGGCTTAAAATGTATAGGTGTTGAGTAATTATTAGGAGATAACTAATAATATTACTAATTCTTAAGGTGATAATTAAAAAGTGAATACATTGTGTTAAATTACTATTATGAATTAAAGGGGAGTTAACTAAATGACGCATAAGATAAAGAAGGATGGTACTCAAATTAGTAATCAAAGGAGAAACTTTTTGAATTATTAGAATTAAGATGGAACTTTTGGAATAATGAAATAAAAATATGTGATGAAATTGCAAATGTGACAGATTAAAATATAAAGTATAATGAAGTTGAAGATATGAAAACTATTTAAAAGAAAAAGAAAAAAGAAAGGAATAAAAATATATAAAATAAATTTGAAGAATATAAGAATATCTGAGAAAAGTTATAGAAAATATGAAATGTAACGATATGATATAAAACTAAATATGAAAGATGAATATGAACCAAGGTCATGTTTGTGTGGAAATGTGAAAACTTGGGACCATGCTGTTCACTAAAAGAGTTGTTTTTGAAATATAAAAAATAAAAACTTTTACAAAAAAATGTTACAATGGATCTCCACAGAACTACTTATGACCCAGTTTCAAAGTTCTGACAGCTGCTCCCTTGCAGTTACATGAAGGTTGAGAAATGCTTGGCAAATAGCCTGTATTTATGACTGTCTGCAGCATCCCATGGCGATTTACAATGGACCCCCCCCTTTTTTTTTTTGCCAGAAACCAGCATTTATTTCCAACTTCCAACAAAAAGACGCCAATTGGATATACAGGGGTTGCTTGATGATCACATTCACTTAATGATTCCCACAAAATAAATCGTAAAATTGGGCATGGTCATATTGCGACCTACTTAACAATTGATAATTGTGGATGTAAGTTATGGATGTTATGGATGTAAGCCAAGTTATGGATGTAAGCCAAGGCCTACCTAAAAAATAAGAAATAGTTCTACTACATAGGCTGAAAACTAGACAGAAGCTCTAACTCTTTATTGCTCCAGGAAGCTTCTGGATTTTTTTTTTACAAGTCAGATCAGATAACAGTAATGAATGGAATCAGTCAATTATGGCAGTTCTCTAAGGGGAGATGTCTATATCCTATGAGGGAGTGGGGGAACTTCATTAGTTTTTCATCAGCATTCTCAAAATTTTCTTCCTTGCCTTTCTTTCTTTCAATGACCAGGACAATAAATTTAGCCAGCCACATCACTCTAATGGCAGAATATTATATTGATATAGCAAAAGTGAGTTATACTTATAATCCTTGAGGAAGAACTTTAAGTCACTACAAGACCTTCCCACCCATAGACATCTAGTCACTGATACTTAATGTATCTGATCCTAACAAGCTACATAATATTAGATCAGATGAATCAGATAAACCATTCCATTTTACGTCTCTAATGTTTGCAGAAAGTACATTCCAGGGCATAATATACTATCAGTGATAATTAATTTAAAGGGAAAAAACTTTTTTCTCCCCAAAGACCATATCTCAAGACATAGAACAATGTACATTATTTGTAACTTGCAGTTTTCAAGCATGTCCATTTTGGTGATTGAGATAAGCAAGTTTGTCCAGCTTTACCTAATCATACTTTAAGCAGATCAACTCAATAAGCCTATCTGAAAACCAGACCCCATAGTTGTAGGATATGCCAGGACAGAAGTTTTCACTTTTTAAAGCAGAAATCTATAATTCTTGATCAAGATACAAGCTCTAGTGATAGAACATTTACCGTTTCAAGTGAATTTTTAGTTTTGCCCTGAATTTCACAAAATCCCATCAAAATCTTAAAGAAACCTAAACTTCCACATGAAAAACTGTGCACTGCAGCATTCAAACTTTCAAATTTTGTCATCTGTAGTATTGGGCGTTAGATGAATGCCATCTGCTGAGAAAAGTATTCAAACATATGGTATCTAAATGCAAAAAGCTGTGCCTCCTAAGAGACTGCAATACACTTTTTTAAAAATATATATTAGACAGTTAGCAGCGGATGAATCCCCAGGAAATGGCTAGCTAAAAATGATGCCCTCTGGCTTCATCTTCATTACCAAAGGTATTTTTTTTGATACACTGTATTCTTTTTTGTGTCAGAGAGTTTACACAAGACATCCAAAATGATGCCAGCTGTAGCCTGTTTGTATCATCCCATAAAGACATCATTTTTTGTGCCAGACTCCAGGAAATTCTCCTTAAGATCTAATCTTACTTTAAGTAAGGATTCCTTCTTGATGACCTATTTCCAGCAGTTTTTTATCATGATTATTCTGCCAAAAAGAATACAAGGGTTCCTCAAAAGTCCAAAATAGTTTATCTTTTCTAAGAGGAGATTCTGCTATGTTTCATCAGTATTCAAATAGGGGTGGGGGGTTCTGGAATTTTTATATTGATGATTTTTAATATTTAATCCCATCTAGAGTCATTGTGTATGAACTGAGTAGCCATATAAATCTATTTATGAAAAATAAACAAATAAATGAAATGGCCATGATCATTAGAAAATTTAATGGGACACCTACTTGGAAAAAAACAGATTTCTATTCACCAAAGGTTATTGTTATTACCTCATTATTTATTTAGTAAAATGATGAAGGAGAACTAATTATTTCAGTTGACATTGTTTGGGCACTTAATTACTCAAAGTTAAAAGGAAATTCTTTTTTCTAAGAATGTAGTTTTAATAATTGCTTGATTTATAAGATCAGTGCTTCTATTTCATCCCTTCAAGAAGAGACATTTGTCATGGTCAAGGATTGATATGATATGATGTCAACAGAACTAGTTTCAAGTATACATAAATTAGCATTGAAACAAGCATATGGGCAATTATAATTATATTAGAAAACTCATGACTCATTGGGCGATGGTTTCAGAAGTATTTCCTTGCTTAAACAGAAAAACAGAATGACACAAGTAGGCAAAAAAGCCGAAGGAATGGGAGTGACTCCTGACTTCCTGCTGGCTTCCCTAGATTCCGTCTGAGGGGTAGGGTGACGTATTCTCGTAAATAGGCAGGTCACTTCACCTGTCTGCTTGACCTGCGCTGTTCCACCAGTTTCTGTCCTGGCTCTGGTTCCGGTGGGCTACTAGCTGAGCTGGATGGCGAAAACGGTCCCACTGTTCCGTCGAATGGCTCTGGGCTGTTCTCTCTGCTTTTTGGAAGCTGGCAGGAAGTGTTAGAAATAATGATTGTATGATTGTGACTGATCCTGGCAGTGCGGCAGCACTGAAATGGCTGCAATTTTGCCAAATTTTAATTCCCACTGAATTAACAAGTCCTGATTTTGAACACATTTTAAATTAGCCAATTTGAGGTATATTGGTTCAAATTACTGCCCTATGATGCACCATTTTTCCCAATTGAAGGTTACAAGCAAACAGGACAGTTTTAATAGCATATAGATAATAATTTCCAGTTTACTATGTTCAAGTTATAAGAATCCCATCTGCCTTATCAGTTACAGTCAAAGAAGAGGATGCCTGCATAAGCTATAGCTGTGATGCCAAGGCAAGGAAGCAAGGGAAGGTATGATGAGGAAACCTGAGACTCCATCAGTACAGCCCATCTCTAACTATAACACATGGACAAGATAATCAGTAAAATGCTTTTCAATACCATAATTTCATGAATATTTGTCTTTTTGTCTGTCTGTGTGTACATTCATTTATCCATCTATCTATCTCATCTAAATTTTATCCTGCCATAATCTAACAGAGTCTTGGTGTACTGACATTTTAAAACAATTACATTGAAATATAGAAATACAAAGACCATATAACTATAAAACATACAATTTTTAGAGAGATATAACAGTCTAAATTCTCTGGAAGATCTCAGTTTTCAATATCTTCTGAAAAGTGGCCAAAGTCGAGGGACCAGCCTCTTTTCCACTGAAAAACATTTCCTGGGGTCATCTCCCAGGAAGCTTCTTGAAAGTTGGGAACAAATATCTCTTGGCCATGATCAGGGGTGGGCTTCAAAAATGTTAGGAAAGGATTATCTACCCGGTTGCTGGGCAGGCGTGGCTATGTTGGACCTCCTAGTTGGCCTCCTGCATCATGGTGGGGGGCATTTTTCCATCCCTGGGCTCTGGACGCTTTCCTTGAGCCTCCAGGGCAAAAATGGCCTCCCCAAGCTCCAAAGGCTCTCTGGAAGCTGGAAACAGGCCTGTTTCTGGCCTTCCTGAACTTCCAGGAGGCCTGTTTTTTCCCCTGTACTTACCTGCATCCAAAATGGGCCATGTGGGGACTCCTGGGGGGGCAGGGGGGGTGGAGCCAGCCAGGAATTGGATTCGGGCAATTTCTCCAAACTGCACAGAATCTTAGCTAAGGGCTCTCCCAAATCCCTGTGACCCCCCTCCCAGCAGCCCATCCCTGGCCATAACTGTAATGGTTGAATTAACTTTTTAGGCTTAGGACAAAATATTTAAAGTTCCATCTCTTCCTAATTGTTTCCACCCATCATACCCAATTTATCAGAAATGGCATGACACAGATATCATTAGCTAAAGAATCAGTTGCCAGGGCCCAGGGGACCCTTTTCTGCGATGGCACCTGTTAAGTCCTGAGCATGGGCGCAAGGAACGGAGACGAGACATCGAACGGTGACTTCAACTCTTTATTGTGAAATAAGAACAGAGCAAATACTTGGGCAGCAGCAGCTCTTTTATAGAGCTGGCTGCTGTCAAAACAACCAATGATTTGAGTTTACCGCTCTCACAAGCGTCCAATCAGAGGGGCCTGTTAACAGCCAATCAGACTGGTCAGAAACGACCAATCACGACTCGCTATTCGCGGGCCAATGAGAAGTGCAGGATTACGAGCCTTCTGCAAAGTAAAGCTATTTAGGGTTGTTACTGATGCGTTGGCTTAGTCCATAACACCCCTCCCCCCTAGATTCCGTCTGAGGGGTAGGGTGACGTATTCTCGTAAATAGGCAGGTCACTTCACCTGTCTGCTTGACCTGCGCTGTTCCACCAGTTTCTGTCCTGGCTCTGGTTCCGGTGGGCTGCTAGCTGAGCTGGACGGCGAAAACGGTCCCACTGTTCCATCGAATGGCTCTGGGCTGTTCTCTCTGCTTTCGCCAGTGCTGTCTTCCAGGTTGCCTGGATCTGTTCCTGTTGCAGTGCTGTCATGCAGCGAGACCACTCCCCGGCTCGCTTCTCCTTCTGGTGGTGAGTATCCCCTGGTTGGTTGTGTAGACTGCTGGGTTTCGATTGTTAAGTCATGTGTTATTTCTTTTTCGGCCTCCTCGATGTTTCCCCCCCCCCAGTTAGAGATTCGGGGGCTGAGATAGGATGAGGTGCTAGTCTGGAACGGAGTTGGTCTATGTGGCGCTTCCACATCTTACCATCTGCAGTTTGTAGGCAAAAGGATCGGGGTCCCGTAAGTTTCATTATGGTAGCGGGGACCCACAATGGGTCACCTGAGAACTTTTTCGCAAACACGGGGTCACCTTCCTGGAATGCCCGACACTTGCTGCTGGATCCTGGGGGTTGTTCAGGTGTAATTTGGGTGGAGGCAATCGAGATGCGAGCGAAGTTTCCGGCCCATCAGGAGTTCAGCTGGGGTTCTGTTTGTGGTGCTGCTTGGGGTTATGTGTTGGAGGAGAAGCATCCGGGTTATTTTGTCATCAATGTCGCCGTGGTCCATTTTGTTTAAAGTCTTTTTTACAAATTGAACCATTCGCTCAGCCCTACCATTGGCCGCAGGGTGAGCTGGCGATGTTAAGGCATGGCGGATGCCCTGATCTGCCAGATACTGTTCAAATGCTAGGGCAATGAATTGGGGGCCATTATCGGAGACCAGGACATCCAGCAATCCATGGGTAGCGAATAGCTTATTCAGTTTTTTAGTGACCGCCTCTGTGGTGGTGCTTTTCATCTTGTGGACCTCGAGCCAGTTAGAATAGGCATCCACTGTTAGGAGGAAAGTGTGTCCTCTTGTGGTTCCCGCAAAATCGATGTGGATACGGGACCAAGGACCTAGAGGCATTTCCCACTGAGTTGGGGGAGTTTTTGGAGGAGTAGAGTGAGTCTCCTGGCATTTGCTGCACTTTGCTACCCAGGTCTCTATCTGTTTGTCTAACCCAGGCCACCATGCGTAACTCCTGGCCAATGCCTTCATCCGCACGATGCCTGGATGTCCATTGTGCAACATTTTTAATACCTTATGTTGCAATTTCTCCGGGATTACAACTCTGTCTCCCCACAAGATGCAGCCCTTTTGGGAGAATAGTTCTGTCTGTCGATTTCTGAATGGCTTGAAAGTGTTGTTGGGTGCACTGACCGGCCAACCCCANGCCAAAACAGGGTCCTTTTTTGTTTCTGAGGCGATGTCTTGAGCGGTCAGCGGCGGCGATTTAAGGGTTTTGATTTGCAATACGGCTAAGGTTGGAGCTGGGTCCTCTATGACGTCTGGTAGTGGAAAGCGGCTTAAAGCGTCAGCGTGGGGAATGGCTTTCCCCGGGTGGTGTTGCAATCGGTAATCGTAGGCGGCTAAAAATTCCGACCAACGTGTCAT